>VZQC01009117.1:1291688-1313215 GCA_009823505.1 Rhizomys pruinosus
CTCATGGGTTGACAGCTTATTCAATGGTACCTCTTTAGACATACTAAAAAAGCACAAGCTATTGGTGTACAGGATTTAAGCCGTACTAATAGTAGGGCAACTAAGCTGTGATCATAGACACAGAATCCTGGATGGTATGCTAATCCCACAAACTGTGGTTTCTCTATAAGGTAACAAGTTTTATTGTGGCTTATAACATTCCTAACCACTAGAGGAACATAGCTTGTGGCATTCCGTTGTGAATTATTCCTCCAGGAGAGAGCTACTAGCCAATTAGATTTGGGATATATATATATATATATAATATATATATATATATATATATACACACACACCACTTGGCTGCCACTGTTGCACAGTATATCCAGGCAGTTGAGGTGGCTGATACTGACGGGGAGTCTTGCCTGTCTCCAGGGAGACCAATATTTTGCTGTATTGCTTTAGTGGCCTTTGGCTTGTCTAACATCACATGTAACACTTTCTTTTATTGTAGGACAAATTAAGGAATTAATCTTAAATTTTACTTTCCAAATAAGTAGCATACAGTCAATGAGAAACAGTTTGGGTAAATTTATGAAAACTTAATGCCTTGGCCCTGTTTATGGGATGTGTATACAACTTAGGCATCTATAGTCAAACATAAATTTAAAAAACAAAAAAGGGCCGGAGAGATAGCCTAGCGGTTAAGAGCACCGACGCTCTTGCAGAGGACCCGGGTTCGATCCCCAGCACCCACATGGCGGCTAAGAACCGTCTGTAACTCCAATTCCAGGAGAACTCCAGTTCCAGGGGAATCTGAGACCCTCTTCTGACCTCCGCGGCATTGCACGACACGGGTGCACAGACCTGCATGCAAACAATACATTCATACACATACAAAAATAAATAATAATAAAAAAAAAAAACCAACTTGGGGAGAGGAAAAATGTTTATTTGGCTTACATCTCCCAGGTCACAGCCTATCACTTAGGGAGCGAAGGTAGGAAATCAGGGCAGGAACCTGGACGCAGGAGCTGAAGCACGGGCCATGAAGGAACGCTGCTTACTGGCTTGCTCCCCTGGCCCATGCTCAGCCGGCTTTCTTATACAATACAGAACAACCTGACCAGGGGTGGCACTGCCCACGTCACTCACGAATCAAGAAAATGCTCCACAGACATGACCACAGGCCAGTCCAATGGATGCTATTTCCCAATTGAGGCTTCCTCAATCCAGGTGTGTCAAGTTATACTAAAGCTATCTAGTATATTCATAATATTGAAATTTTATGTTTTAACTATGAGGCAATAATACTAAGTTAGCTCTTTTTACTGATTTGGAAAGTAGTGGAAATCAATCAGCCAATCAATTTTTAATGACTCAAGGTACTGCCTATTCTGTCTGCTTTTTATCTCAAGGAGTGCTTGATAGTTAATAGGCAGACATGAAAGAATAAAGAAGTTCTAACTGCTCATGATAAATCCAAACATGACTCATGGTTTAAATAACTAATATTGAAGTCAAAATAAAGCAAAGTAAATATAGATTATTTAGTCATGTCACAAACAAGAAATGGATTATCTCTGACATTCACTTTTTATTGTGTATTTAAAAATCTGAGACTATATTTTTAAAAGTTATTTCAAAAGCACATATATAGCATAGTTATTTTTTTGTCTTTTGAGACAGGGGCTCCCTTTTCCCAGCTGGCCTGGAGCTCACTATGTAGACCAGGGTGGCCTTGAACTCACAGAGATCCAACTGCCTCTGCTTCCCAAGTGCTACGATCAAAGGTGTGTGCTATCATGCCTGGCAGCATAGCTATTTTGTAAAGAGAGAATTTCCTAAATATAACTATTAATAGATAATTGTTTGTTTAGTAGCTTAGGATGGACATTGAAAATTTATTTTCACATTTTAAAATTATTTTACTTTGATTTATTATTCAGACATTCCTTACTTCATGACAGAAACATCTGAGAAAATGTGTTTTCACATTGATTTTGTGATGGGCTGAACATCATAATATGTACTTACACCAGCTTGAAGGTTATACATTGTTCATGTATGGTATCGAATATTGCTGTTAGGATCTTGGTGAACAAAACAATATGAAGTTTAAATCCAGCCCAGGAGAAAATAATGCATTCAAAAGATGCAGTGAATGTGGAAGATAGGAGGCTGCTGTCAGTGCCTAATATGATATTGTTTTACTATTTTTGTGCTATGGAGGATACTCTCAAATTACGTTAATATGTAGTATAATACATACAAATGCATAAACCAGCAAGAGTCAAGCATTTTATCACTGTCAGTTACCAAGGACTGTATATAATTGCATGCCCTCCACCTGCATACAATTGGCCATGCAGTAAGTTTGTCGGTAGCAAACTCACCAGAAACAGGAATGACACTTTTGATGGATATCATGTCACTAAGTGACAAGAATTCTTCAGCTCCATTATAGCAATCCTTCCATCATGAGAGCTTGTTATATACTAGTGTATGACCCTGCCTGGGTGTCAACAGATGTCATACACATGACGAGGTGAGTATAGTGCTCTCCCTCTAAATGACAGCTCTCTGTACCATGGTGAAAGAAGTGTGAAACTTATCAGAATCAAAATGGAGCCCCTTGAGCTAATAATAACAAAAAAGAAACTCAAAAGAGAAGGGAGAAACATAGGAAGGAAGCATTTTTATGTACAGTTGTCCAGTAGTGATTATCACCAAACCCCTCTTAGTACCCCAAGCTTCCAGAGGCCACAGCAATCTTACACAAAACTTTCTTTGGGAGGGTATTTCCCTAGTCACTAATTGCTCTACGTTATACTGATGTTACTAACCATTATGGCCAAAAATTATTTCATGATATGTACTTCTCTTTCTCTTCCTCATTTTTGTATTGAAAGCTCATCCTTGATCTAATCTGTAAATCTGCTCAGAATTTACTGTCATGCATCTTTCTGCTTCAGTATCCTCCTCTCCTCATGGTCAGTCATAACCTAATAAATACTTTAGAGAATCCTCACTGATTGTCATTTGAAACCATGTGTGGCTGCCTTTTAGTCAAGAACCTCTTCTGTTTCACTAGAATCCTCTATACTCTTCCTTGTTGAATTTTCTTCCCCATAGAAGATAACTCCTGTAGTTTCTTGCTGTAAAAATTAACCAGTAACTGGGTGGGTTAAACACCTTATTCTCTCACTGTTCTAGAGACAGAAAGTAAGAGCTGTGGTATCCCCCACAGGTCTGCACTCCTTCCAAGGGCTCATGGGTGTGCCCTTGCTTCCATCTTCCTGTTCTTCTTGCCTCCAAGCCCTTACGAGTGCAGTCTCAACCTTCACTATTACATGCCTCCTTTTCTCAGTATCTCTGCTTTGTGTGTTCCTTCTGTGGACTCTGGTTGCTAGATATTGAGCCCACTTGAGTAATGCAGAATTTCATCTCAAGCTATTTAACTTAATTATATATTTAGACTTTTCCAAATTAAAATCACATTTACAGGTTCCAGGAAGAAGATCTCCATTTTTTCTCTGAATTCTATCACTGTAGTTATATTTTGCCTGTTCTTGAACTTCATGTAAGTGGAATTATATGTTGGTTCTTCTTGGGGTCTAGCTTCTTTCACTGTTCTGCTTATTAAAAAAGAAATTAGCACAGAAATCTCTGGAACAGCTCCATAGTTAATTAAGTAACCTCTGAGACTGAACCCACCAGAGCAGATCAAACGTGACTCTTTTGAATGTGGGTGAATCAGGCAGCTTTCTGGATACCTGCCTCTATCTTCCAGGGGAGAACACTCAGAAAAAAACACTCAACATATGACACAGGAAGATTCATTGAAATACTTCTATTTTAAGAGACTGGTGTTTAGAAAGTGAACCTAAGCTTACTAAGCTCTCAGAAAAGAATGCTTCAGAAGGAAACAATTGATGTGCAGCCTTGTTTTGAATAACAATATCCTTATATTCATACGCACAGGAGACTGGAGTCTCTTCACATCTCTAGATGCAGCCCTTTTCATTTACCTGAGATTCATTGTGATGCAGTTGTTTCTTCCTCTTTAATGAATGGATATTGCTTCCCTAAAATTTAAATTTAGTTTCCAATACATATTTATGATATCATTGTCTGCACTCATGCGTGTGATTTTTAAGATGATCTATAAGTATCACCAGGCAAAAGCACCTCTCAATGAATTCTGCTGAGATATTTGTCATTAATCTTGGGAACACTGCAGGTGCGTTTATTAATACAGAGGACTTTGTGTTTGAACGCTAGGATCTTTTCTGACATAGTAAGCCATTTTTAATTTGTTCTTATTATTAAAAGACCTTTAAAATAGATAGTAGATAAATCTTGAGTATTAAACAATACAAAGTGACTTGGGGTTCTTAGGGAAACAAAGGGAGCTATAAATCTTATGTAAATGCTTAATTTTCAAAACATCTAGGTCCCACCAAAATCAGTAAGATCCATGGAGAACTGGAAGAGGAGAAGGGGAAGATGATTTCCTGTTTGTTTAATTGATACTCTGTAACTTTTCTCTTGGCAGGTAGAGCCCACTAATGGAATTTGCATAGTGTAATCATTATTAGAAATGTCAGTGTGACATTTGATTAATTTGGTCTATTCAGATTTGGAACACAAATCATGTATTTAGTCTAACAACATAATTAATTACTTCCCTTTTTTGGCTTTTTCAGTGTATTTAGAGATGCCCTTAACATTTTAATCTCAATGTATGGTTGTATTCTCTCACTGTGAAGTTTGATTCCAATTTGATGCCATAGAAATATCATAGATGCTCTGGTAGAGCATCAGGAATATGTATCCTCAAATCATTAGTGGCCTTATATACAGATCCATGCATTTCACTATTGACATATAGGGCTAGGAATTGTGTATATGTTTTCATGGCTCTCTTTCTGTTAATACTTCACTGTGGTCCTTGCTTTCCCTTGACTCTAAAAGCAAAATATTTCGTGGACACTGTTAATAATGTTTGTGCAAATTTTCTCAACCTAAGACATTATCATTGTATTCAATGGTTCCTTTACTTGTTTGCTTGCAGATCCATCTAATGATCATAGGAGTAAAGATAAACATATACTATTAAAAGCCACAAGCTCTGTGCTCTGCTAGAGCTTATAGCTTATTCAAGACAGGGAAAACCTACTTAAACACATATGGTATAACAGATTGGGGTGTCATGTAGACAGATGATCCAAGATGTCCTAGGAGCTTGACAGGGTAGGCTGTTAGGAAGAGGCTTTATTGTTTTACTAAATAAAGTGATCAAGTTGGTCTTCATGCAAAGATAACATGTGGGGAGAAAGGCAAAGAGGAAGGAAGCACTGAAATATCTGGGGAAGTACTGCATCTCACTAAGCATGAGCAGCAGTCTTGGAGAAGGAAATGCCTAGTGTGGACCTAGGAGGACAGGAAGCACAGGTGAGATGGATATGAGGTGACCTGGAGAGGTGGTATATAGGGACCTACAGACTTTGAGTGAACTGGAGGCAGGGATCTCGATCAAACTGACCTGAGCCCTGTATTTCTGAGCAGTGGTTATAGAAATCCCTCTATCCTTTGTGTTCCGGGAATGACATAGGGCCACAACCCCACTTCCTCATAGACTTAGATAAGACTTGAGGGGGACCTCCTGAGTTATCTTTTTGAAGGAAAAGCCAGACACAGATACCAACATTCTCATTTATTTTCTCATAAGTGATTAATTTAACTCTGTTCCCACAGAACAATTGGACTGGGATGTCTACAAATTTGACTCATCTAACCTTCCTGAACTTTACCCACCAGGAAAATCATCTTTTTTTTTCCAGCTGTCCCATTGAGCCATCTGTTCCTCCAACTTCCCTACACTGGCTTCTTTCCCACTTGGACCACTCCTGCCTCTCAAAGAAAATGACTTTTCCTGCTCTTCAGGTTTCTTAGAGTTCTTGTGATCTGTTTATTCTCCATACTGCAGAAGACTCTTTTCCTAATTGTAATATCTCCTTTGTCGCAATAATCTTTTTGGATAAAATTTCTCTTTCTCATATCTTTTCTATTTGTTAGAGCTTTTGGCCAGAAGATGGGCATGGACTATGGGAGTCTCTGAATAAAGGTCTCAGACTGAGTGCTGGGGAGAGAAAAGTATGTAGAAATGCATAACGGAAGAGGGGAGGTGCTTGGAAGCTAACTGAACCTGCGTTAGTAAGGTAAATGAATGGAGCTTGAAGCCATTATACTAAGTGAAGTAACACAGTCCCAGAAAAATAAGAGGTGAATGGTCTCCCTCATTTGTGTGGATGCTAGCACCAAATCACTAGATGAAAGGAAAGCTGAACACCATTATTGTTATATTATATTTCTGTTTATCTGAAAGCAACAATGTTGCTACTCTTAAAGGGCTCTAGAAACAATCCACCACTTACTTTTAGACTCTGTATTTACTGTATATGAGTGCTCTTGCAGAGGACCCAGGTTCGATTCCCAGCATCCCCCCCCCAAAAAAAAAGATAATACTATTTCAGAATCTAGGCTATTCTAGTGAAGGACACACATAGACTTTCCTTTACGAGATTTGTATTCTGGTTAGGGAGCAGGTTGTGATAGAGAAGAGGTAGAGTGTGAGAGGATGAAGCTTAAGGAGAAGGCAGAGGCAACCTTAGACTGGATGGCCTGAGGAGGTGGCTTGAGTATGGAGAAACATCCAGAATATCATACAATCCTTCAGTGGCCAAAGCCAAAGCATGAGCTGGCAGTAGAAACATCACTGTGGCTGGATCTAGGGGAGAGTGTGATGTGAAATCTTATAGAAGACAGAACCTGTGCCTGAGTCCAGAGATTTGTGAGCTGGAATTTTGCCCATGTTGTCATGAAGAACCAAAGCAATCTGTGAGTTCCTGAAGCAGGAGCCTGCTCCTCACTGGAATTTTCCTTGTCTCTGTCTAATCATAGAAACAAGGGAAAAAAACAATGAGTCTTTTCTGGTACTGCGCTGGGAAAAATGATCTGCCCTATATGAATGGAATATTCACCTCAGCATTGTACTGTCACTCCACAGGGACTGGAAAGGCAATGAGAAGACTGACTATTGTATATCTACAGGCTAAGCCAGGAACATTGAAAGACTGCTTGCAAAATAATCACAGTGGGAGACAGGGAGGGAAGGAGGGAGGGAGAGACGGAGGGAAGGAGAGAGAGAGAGAGAGAGAGAGAGAGAGAGAGAGAGAGAGAGAGAGAGAGAGAGAGAAGAGAAATGAAAAAGATATAGCTCAGGTAATTTAATAAGCTGATGTAGTCAATATGTGCAACTGAACTACGGGAGCAGCAAGCCTCAAGAAGTTTAAAAGTTTTCTCAACCTTGGCAAAGAAGGGACACTTATTCATCTGCTGGTAGGGAATTAGTAGTGATGACTTTGCAACAGTGTAGTAAAAGCAACAGCAAATCCTGGAGATATATTGCCTAGTGAAGAGCTGGAGACACTGGGAAACAGAAAACGGGTGAAGGTAACAGTCACTCTGTTTGGAAGAACCCCCAAATTAGAATTTTAACATATTTGTTGAAATATTTTAAGCATAAATCTCTTAAGTGTATTAATTTCTGAATAAGGCTATGGTAAGAAACACATGAGACTTCTTGAATTCATAATACTAAACATATTACACATAATTCCATATGTAATGGACTGTATATGTAAATATGAAATGGTACATATGCTACATTTTAGGTTATTTACAGGATTTTAAGTTGATAAAAACATGTTTTTTTGATTTTAATCATTTAGAAAGTGTACATATATATGTAAAGTGTATATATATATAAAAACTTTGTATATGTGGATATATAAAGTATATATCTATATCTATCTATCTATCTATGTGCCCTTGATAAGGGCAGTTGTAATTTATATGATGTTGTTGAAAGGAAAAGATGGATTTCATATTTTAGGGAAGTGATTTTGATATAATATTTGGCGTTTTACCTATTTATAAACTGGAAATTATTTCTATAGTAGTATAAAGTTATATGTATAAATTAATTGTGGCATTATAGGGTACATGAGTCTACATTGCAAGTATGTATGTGTATTTTTACAATGTATATATGCATTTATCTGTCTATATGGATTATATGGACACCACATTTGAGTTTATTAGAATAAGGAGCTTTTTACTTCGGTTTAATCTGTGAAAGAAGAGACTGCACATGAAGCATGGTGGATTTATGAATCCAGTGTTAGGAATGTAATCATGACTATTAATTTCTTGTGGGCAAGTAGGAAAATTACTTCCTGAATGTCCATTTGCTCTTTCAGAACACTGGCTTATCATTCCCCATCACTATGAAATAATTTCCTAAAAGGCACAGTCCTCTGAATCTGAGAAGTCCTAGAGCACCTCCAAAAGCAAGTATTGCCCTAAGTACACAGTAGGCATTCCATAACTGTAAGCCGAATGGGTATAATTTGAGTAGCTTGTGGTGATGATTATGATTTAATGATAACCAAAATGTCCATTACGGTGCATTAAATACATCTGCTCAGAATGTTCCCTTTGCTTTGTGCAATGCAAAATGATGTATGGACTTCTAGAGGCAGAGTGCATGCTCACTGCTGGGTTATGGCGTCTATTGCAAAGTTCCTTATTCCTAAACACGGCATGTCTTGGTGTAAAATGACATTACAAATGTAAATAACCTCATTAGTTGCACTTACTAAACTTAAATTTATAGCATAGGGAGTAATTGGTTTACTGAGGAAAGAAAGAGCATCTACTTTGATATCTTTTAATAAGTTTGCTCCGGATCTAGATGGAAAAATTTTCACTTTGATTTTAATAGCAGTGAGCAAAATCAAATCCATTTAGTTTTATTGTTTCCTCTGTTGCATGTGAGAAAATTGGACTCCTTACCACACAGATTATAAATGACAGCTGGTCTGTGTAAATGGCCTGGGAAAAAGATGCCCAGGAAGGTGGGGAAGGCCTTTCTGCCACTCATGCTGCTACATTATTGTATTTAGACATACCATGCTACAGAACATAATAATTAATGAACTTAGCAGATCACATGGACACAGGCAGATGAAGAACAGGCTCCGGACTTCTTGATATTACCTTTCTAGCATGGCTATTTGAAAGATTATTGTATTAGTCTATCATGAATAAACAAACCTCTTCTAATATGCATGTAGATGTGTCTTTGTAAACTGACTATAATAAAGTATTTTAAAAGATAAGCTGTATTCAGTATTATAGAGATTAGATCATCTGGTGAATGCCTGAAATCATAAAGCAGCTCATATGTTTTTATTTGATATAAAACAAACAGAGCTATGATGGTAGGGCACATCTTTAACCCTAATACTCAGAAGGTTGAAACTAGAGGACTGTCAGTTCCAGAACAGCCTGGGCTAGAGGAAACTAAACAACAAAAATAGAAAAATATATAAACATATTAGTAGTTAATATTTACATAATATGTTCTTCCTCTCAATGATGAAAATAAACAATTTAAAATATAAGTACAAGATTGATTTATATCTGTTATCAATAAATTGACTGAAAATGCTATAAATAATTTTCCAAATTTTAATCTTATTTCTGTCAACTGAATTGACATTAAACAGAAGCCTTTAAGATCCAGGAACTGCACAGAGCCTTGGGGAATGAAGACAAAGAGAAGATAACCATTCTCACAGTTAAGTTTCCCATGTTATGCAGCCCATCAAGAATCAGATATAATTCTAGGCTTATAAAACTTGTACATATATGAATGTGTTTGCATAAAATTTCTTAATAATCTGAGTTACAATCACAAAATTCCCATAAAATGAGGGATAATTAAAAGCTAATCTCTAGCCTTTATTTTAAAAACATACTTCAGAATTAGACATATAAAAATGGACAAATCTTATATTCACTATAAGAATGATTTAATGTATAAATCTGGCCATTTCTAATCCTCATGGAACAGATAGATTAACTGAAGGAAAAAGGACATTGAAGAAACTGAGTATGACTCATTTAGTCTCTAAATATGAGGAAATTTAGGGAAAGATTTGCAAGCAAGAGAAGAAAAATTGATATATAGCTACAGGCAGAGAACATCTAAAACGTGCAAAGAACTTGGCTTATAGATCCTTCAACAAAAGGATATAAAATAAGTTTTTAGAAAATGTAAAAGCTAATACAGCTAGACTTGCCCACAGGGTGACCAGAAATTATACTGCTAAAAACACTAAGTGTTATGTTGAAGACATAATACTTAGTGGAAAGTTTACTAGCTCTACTTTTGAAAAGTTTGTTGAAACAATTAGTACTTAAGAAATTATTGTAAAAGATGTTTACATTAATCTAGATTTGAAGTGACATGAAAGGAGATAAAAATTAATATTCTTCACTATATATAATAAGACAAATGTATTAATGGTTATTCAGAGATATGCATATTAGAAGAGGTTTGTTTATTCATGATAGACTAATACAATAATCTTTCAAATAGCCATGCTAGAAAGGTAATATCAAGAAGTCCGGAGCCTGTTCTTCATCTGCCAATGAAAAGTACCTGGAATGGAACACAGGACTATGTTTTTCTTGTGTGCTGTTTGTAGAAGGCAGTGATCATTTTCTAAAGCCTGGCTGGACATTATGCTCAGGTCTACCCTGTACAAGGGAAGAGTGTCAGCTGAAGCCACACAAGAGGCACCAGAGGTCAGAGAGTAATCACTGTCAATCAGGCATTTCCCCCCCTGGGGTTCTGAGAAGAAGGACTGACATATACAAAAGTGAATTTCTGATGTGACAGACTGCTGTGAACTGTGTTATTCAGCTTATATCTGCAGTTGATTATATTATAAATCTATCCCTGGATGTAGACATGGGGCGACATCAGAGCCATGTGCACACGAGCCTTCATTTCTCACTCATTCATGAATTACTGCCTGCAAAAAAAAATAATTCCTTCATTCTGCAGCAAAGCTCATTTCTACCCAATCTATTATATATTCAATTAGTTGCATTTTCAAAATGATGAAGTAGGTGGTTGAATTTTAAAACAAGTAGATGAACTTATCACTGATTTTTTTGAACAGTTTGGAAAAAGTAGTTACATTTAAAAGTTATGGAAGTCTAACCCCAAAGCAATACTATGCCTGAGTTTATTCTTTATAACAATGTTCTCCACAAGTTTCTTTTGGCAAAATAATAAAATGGAACTTTTTCTTCAATTAACAAGAGAGTGCTCTTAAATGTCCAGTTTTTCCTTTAGAAAGGGATTCTTTGAATATCTGAGTAGACATTACATCTTATGCTGTTTGTTTGTTTGAGAAAGGGTCTGTCTATAGCCTCAACTGGCCAAGAACTCACTATGTAGATCAGGCTGGCCTCCATCTTAAGAGATTCACCTGCCTCTGCCTCTCCAGTGCTGGGATCAAAGATGAGCAGCAGCATGCCCACCTGGCTTCTTATGCTTTTGTAAAAAAATGAAATCTGGGGCGGGATGTGGTGGCACAAGCCTTTTATCCCAGCACTAGGGAGGCAGAGGCAGGTGTATCTCTGTGAGTTCAAGGCCAGCTTAGTCTACATAGTAAGCCCCGGCCAGCTGGGACTAAAGGGAGACCCTGTCTAAAAAAGCCAAAAAAAAAAAAAAAAACTAAAAAATGAAATCTGGCTCTTTCTTCAGTGATGACTCTAACAAAACCTATTTTCCATTTCTGCGTTTTTCAATTTTCATGAGTTAAAATAATTCTTCTTTTGATTTTTTAACTGTATTTTTAAAAACAAATTAAAGAAGATAGATGGCATCTATTCACCACAATGATCCCTGAATCTAGACTCTACAGAGTTGACTGCCTTATTAGATATCCTTTGGTCACTTACTTGCCTCTCTTTCTTGCATTGATAGAACTTGATAACCTTTTTAAGGTTTATGAGGCTTATATGTGCACATTCAGGGATGCTATTGCTACAGTTTCTTAAAAGAATAGGCCAA
The DNA here is from genome assembly GCA_009823505.1 of Rhizomys pruinosus. Classification (NCBI taxonomy): domain Eukaryota; kingdom Metazoa; phylum Chordata; class Mammalia; order Rodentia; family Spalacidae; genus Rhizomys; species Rhizomys pruinosus. The sequence goes on from VZQC01009117.1 coordinate 1,303,669, forward strand.
AATTACTACCTTTTCAGGTTAGGTTTTCCTAGCGAATGCATTGGAAAAAGCCAATAATAGGAGCACTAGAACTTAGCTTCATTCACTAAGTGTGCCAAAGTTGTCCTTCATTCCATTGTAGAAAATGACGTTACGTAATTTGGCCAACTTTAGACTCATTCTTTTGTTAACAATGGTATATCTTAGAGATAAAAGAAGATTCAAATGTTTGGACTCTTTTCCCTAAAGTTCTGTAACTTGAACATACATGAAAGAGCACTTTAAGTTTACTGTGGTTGTAAAGCTGAATCACATTAAACTGAAGGAAGAAAAGTAGGGCAATAAATAACCACAATAAGTTGCAAAACTCTTCACTCATTCCAGGCATTTCTGAAAGGATGTCACAGTGACTTTGATTAAAAATTTATAGAAACTCTTTCTAATCCCACCCCCTTCCTCTCAGTTTTCCATTAGTTCCTTTTTTTTTTAAATCTTTTTGAGACAGGGTTTCCCTGTAGCCCCAGCTGGCCTGGAACTCACTATGTAGGCCAGGCTGGCCTTGAACTCACAGAGATCCTCCTGCCTGTGCCTCTGCCTCTGCCTCTCCAATTCTGGGATTAAAGGTGAGTGCCACCAAGCCCGGCTTCCACTGGTTCTTTTAATTGCTTGTAACAATACTAATGTTCTCACATGCCCTGGAGAATCTCTATTAAATGTCTTGTGATGTTCTCATCTGGGATAAAGACTTGAGAAAGGTGAAGGGAAAACAAGGCTCCATCAGCCATCAACAGACTATCCCCAGAGAAGACTTGCTCAGTGAATGCTCCAGTGCTGAGTGCATTGCCTGGAATTGTCAGTTTCTCAAAATGCCATATTCTGGGGGTAAAGCTCATCATATTTATACACCCACAGACTAGTTGCAGTGTGCTGTTGAAGATAGAGTTAGATAGTTCCCATTTACATGGGTAAAGTGAATAAATAAAATATTAGGTAGTATTTGAGTAAGGACCAACCTTCTATTTGAATTGAGATTTGTCTTTATCGAGAGCCCATTGTTTTGTTTTCTGACCAAACTAATTCAGATCTAATAGACAATATTGACAGTCCATGTGACCAGAAGAACTTTAACTTTAAATTTTTCAGATTTTGTAATATTGGCATATACATAATTAGCTATCCTGGGCATGAAGGCCAAGGCTGGCATGGTTTGTTTATGTTTTATATGTAACTTATAAACTTAGCCCAAAGGTAATTTTATGCTGTCTTTAAGTTTGCCTGCATTTTGGCCTGTTCTATGAGGTCAGACATTAAATGTTTGAGTTGTGGCATCATGTAAAGTTTTCAAAAAATTTTGCTATTGTAACAGTTCCATTTTCAGATGTTTAGACTGGGAATATTCAACTTGTAGTGATATTCAGAAAGAAATTTCTTTCATGAAATTAATAATGAGGTCATTTTAAAGCTAAACAATTTGTTGCTCTATAATAGTGTGAATGTGCTTTGGTAAGTGGAAAATACAAAATTTATTGCACGGTATGAGGGCTCTCAGAACATCTTCTGCAAATGAGGTCTTTGCTCCACATAGTCTCGTTGGGTCCTAACAGCCAAAAGCGAGTGCGTAGCTCTCAGGCCATGGCAAGAAAATTCAGACAATTTCTGTTTATGTGGCATGTGAAAGCAATTCCCATGTAAGTGATTTGGGTGACAAAATTGAAATACATGCTCTGGCTTTCTTACAAACATCCACAGCCCAAAGTGTTGGCTCTTTAGCTGCTCCCTCTAGATGTGCAATAATTCAATTCTACCAGTCATTTCCTTCCCAGACTGTCAAGGTTTGTCTCTGAGAACAACAGAGAGCGATTATGCCAACAGAAGACTGTCTTTCCCAAGTGTGTGAAGGCATATGCACCCACCTAACCAGCTATACACCTACCCGTATTTCTCACTCCAATTTAAATGTTTTTTTAAGAAGGGAGCACCTAAACCAAGCGTTACAAACCACTGTTGCTATATTCTTTTATATATGACAGACTTGCTGTGCCAAGATGTCTAGTCAGGGAACACTTTTTAAATACGTGCCAGCTGTTAACTCTATCTATATTGCATTTGATGAATTTTTATGGGAAATTCTGTTGGCTCATTAGATCAAAATATTTTTGAGTTAGTAAAAACATACGAAAATGTCATAATGAAACCTATTAGTTTGTAAATGAAAAAAATGTCTCTGAGTGAAAACAAACCCTCTAGTTGTTCTTGAATCCAACTTATTTACTCATTAGGCTTTTGGTGAATACCCATTGTGTACCTCATTGTGAGGGTAATGGTGTGGGTAGCCCATGAAAATAGAAGACATGATCTGGATCACAGGAATCATCTACTATGTTGGGAGCTATCTCAACTGAAAGCTAAGTCAAAAGAGGAGATTGAAAGGTAGATGAGACATTGTATGCCAACAAGATAAAGGAATATAGAGAGGCTACAGGAGTTTGGAAGAGGAGTGGATGATGGCAGGGCATGGGGAAGGCAGGCTCTGTGCAGGCAGGAGGGAGAAGCTCTCATCTGTGCAGAATGCTGCAGATTGGCTCAGGGGCTGATGGGAGTGAACAAAGGCAGCTACTGCTTTGCTTTTGTGATTTCACAATGCTGGGGCCAACAATCAATTTACAAGAAGAGGGTCATGACCTTGCTGAAAATAGTACAAGAGCTCCAGCTCTGAATGATCACATTTATCTCTCCTGTTTCAGAAGGGAAGACTCAAACACAGTCAGGTGTCCAGTGTCTCATTCAATATCTGACTAGAGGTGGAAATGGACTTGGAACTCAGGGTTACTCTTGCTGTAATGTCTGTGAGTTTTCTATTTCTACTGAATTCCCATTCACACATGTACTATAGGATTTAGAATCTCATTTAAATATAACTGTCCAAGTCTAAAGACTGTGGAAGGCATAGCAATTCATTTAGGTCAAGCTCTTGATCAGAAATCAAATGCAGTATCCAGAAAAAGAGCTAAATGAAACAAAATATCTCTATTGGATGACATAAGAATTTTTATTTCAGTTCACTTAGTGTGCATCAATTGGCAGTATTTAAAATAAAATTGATGTTAATCACTTTTTTATGAGAAGACAGCCTGAAGTTACAGGGGCACTAGGCTCTGCCACTTTTCAATGAGATCTTCACATGTAAAGATACAGAACATCTACAGAGACAAAAATATTTTTGAAAATAATCCCTGATTTAAAGGCTGTTAATAAAATGGAATGACTGGTCTTCCACAATTACTACTGATTATGGTTAAACCTTGTGTTCTACTGGACTTTATTTCACAAATGAATTCTCCAAATTGAGTTTGTCCTTTTTTTTTTTTTCCTCTTTTTCTTTAAATGGTAAATACCTGTGACAACACATTATATCAGATATGGGAAAACAAAAATCTCAGAAGGAAACCTAAAGATATCCAACAAAGAAAACCTTCATACTTATTTCTCTCTGGTGGAAAAATGGATGAAGTCATTTCAGCTGAGATTTTTTTTTCCAGTCATGGCTTAAATGGAAGGATACATCTTCCCACAATTTGTAGACACATGGAGGCAGCTAGAAGCTGTCCTAGCCGGACCAGGAATATCTGAATTTTCTAGTGTCTATCAATTCCCAAATAGTAGAGTAAGAATACTTCCTTTATCTTATACCTAAATGTAGTCAAACCCTCCCTGATGTTAACCCTTGGAAGAATATCTTTGTGACCATCCTTATTCATTATATCTGTCACTGCCTTAGCTCAAGGCTTTATTACCACCAGACTTGCTGCTTTTGCCTCTTGACTATTCTCTCTCTCTCTCTCTCTCTCTCTCTCTCTCTCTCTCTCTCTCTCTCTCTCTCTCTCCTCTTTCTCTTACACACACAAATTGGAATAACTTCATTTCAGAAAAAGTATTGCTTTCATTGCTTTCCTGCTCAGCCAACTATTGCATCAAGTGAAATCTTTTTCTCCAGCTTTCTTCATCCTCCAGTCAACTCTCCAGCATGATTTACAGAGCATCTTGTTCTCTGCACTGTGCACAGGTCTCCAAGATCACCTTTGTGGTTTGGATCAGACTGTGCACACTGCCTGAAATACAATTTCCAGTCTCAGGCTCTATACAAATCACAGAAAGACTCCAAAGATATTCTCTATGTTTATCCATCACCTGATACCTATTTTCAAGCCCCATGTCTTCCCAGAACTGTATCTTGACCTATAGAGCTTATATAAAGTATATAGACATAGTTTCTCAAGTAAAATTTATAGTTTGATCCATAATCTTTCTTTAATAGGTGCAAAATTAGGTGCATGATCCCTGTGGGAGGGATGGTGTCATTCATGCATCTAGCACTGTGCCAAGGTATGAAGGTAAGTACAGCTGATTGTTGTCTAAGATGTCAAACAACCAGCACAATTCTATGGCATATTACTGCAGCTTTTTGTACTCTAAAAGACTATATCAACTGTGGACATTTATGATCAGAAAACTGAGTGGTAATCGTCCTTAAATGTAGTCTTGTGGACAGATAGATGCAGGAGACAGCTAATGCAGAGCCTCTTCTTGTGAAGTAGCTACAAGCCCACACTGCAGTGGCTTCATGGATTTCCAGATGAGAGTTGGTCCTGAGCTTCAACTTTGCTTATTTTTTAAAAGGTGATTTTGTGTGATGTAAAAGGGCTTTGACAAGATAGAAAATGCCATGTCTAGAGTTCTTGCAAAGCAAGTTAATCTTTCATAAGCTAAATGCTAAGGCATGCATCTAATTGGCAAGCTAATTGGAAATTGTATACATGCACTTCATAAGCAAATCAGCTTCTTCTTTTTAATTTTAATTTAATTTTTATTGATGATTTGTGCATTTCATACATTATTTTCCAATTCAGTTCAGGCTTATTTCCCTTTCCCTTCCCCCCACCCCCACCCCATCCCAGATCATGCATTCTGCCATAACTGTCCTGCATCTTTCTCTCAGTTTTTTTTCATTTTTTAGCTATAAGTGATAATCCATGAGTACAAGCATCCTTCGTGCAAAACCAATCTGCAGGCTATTGTGCCCAAACCCCTACAGCCCCACCATCCAGTGGGGGGTGACAGGTTGTTTGTTCAATCAAGTTGATCAAATGAGTGTCCAGACTACATTGCTGTAGTTTCACTATTCACCCCAATCGCAGCTTTTACAATTCTACCACGCCACCCTCTTCCAGACAGATTGTTTCCTAGGCTTAGAAAGGGGGCATAGGTGGATGGAAGTAAAAAACAGTCCCCCCTCTCTGGAGCGTTTGACTTGGACTTGGTCAATTCTGGCTTTTCCTTTCATGGGCTGACAGTTTGTCCCAAGAATAACACTGTCAGATCCTACTATGACAGCACAAGCAATTAGATATTAAGTATTTAAACAGCACTCAATAGTATGGTAGGTTACTTTAGTAGACACCATATGTGTTGGATGATATGTTAATCCATTGACTTAATTTTCCCCCCCTGTTAATATGACAGGGGCTTAATGTGGCTTTATAACAATCTTCCTAACCCCTGTTAGAGGATGTAAGCTTGTGGGCATCGCCATGGGTATATTCCTCCAGAGAAGAGCCAATAGCCAATTAGATTTGGGATATACAGGCACATGGCTGCCTCTGCTGCACAGTATTTCCAGGCAGGTGAGGTGTAGCTGGTGCTGACGGTGGAGTCTTGCTTGACTCAGGGAGACCCGTATTTGCTTTATTGGTTTAGTGGCCTTTGGTAACACTCTCTGGCATTCCAGAGGCCATCTGTACACTTGCATGTGCGGTCTCAATACATCCCTCCCATGTTAACGTCAGGTCTTCGGCAGCAGGGTCTTATCGCCTCTCCTCCTGCAGGTATCCCAACTTAGGGGCAAGGAGCCCTTACCTTTTGTGGGGCCTTGGATCCCCTGGCCAACATCCCCCTGGTAGAACAATCCATTGCTGATGTCAGAGCTCCTGCATTAATATACTTTGCCTAAGTGCATAGCCCAAGGACTTTAGTATTATATTTGGTTCTGAACAGAGTATAATCCTTTTCACAGTTCTTATGTCTATTAGTCAATTAAAGAAGGCATTTTTACCAGTTTTATAAGAGATTACCTCTATAATAGTTGTCTCCAATTTACAGTTGGAGAACGACCTCATCATCATCATCATATTTCTCCTTGTTCTATGGGGAGGGGGAAGGCAAGAAAGTCTCTCATATCGAAACCTTTGTGGCACCTAGAAGGTATAAGTTTCATTAGGACTCATTATAAATAGTTGTTACATGTAGATCCACAGAGGGGTTCGATGTTTATGGCAATCTGAGGCTTTTCTTCCTTTCAATGTTCAGACAGGTCAACCTTTCTGTCAACCTTAAGTTGGTGACATCCCTGTAGACCCAGCTGTCCTGGAACTTGCTTTGTTGACCAGGCTGGCCTTGAACTCACAAAGATGCGCCTGCCTCTGCCTCCCGAGTGCTAGGATTAAGGATGCTGAGATTTAAACTTGGGTCTTCTGCAAGAGCAGCCATTGATCTTAGCCGCTGAGCTATGTCTCCAGTCCAGCATGTATTTTTTAAATGTCTTTTTAAAAGTATTTTTATTGAAGTTTTGCACATTTCATTCATCACTTCTCAGTCCAATCCATACTCATTCCTCCCTCCATGACCCCTGCCTCTCCCAAGTTCATGCAGTCTGCCATACATGTCCTGTATCTCCTTTTGAGTCTTTTCAAAGTTTTATAAAGCAGAAGATTATTTCGGGGGGGGGACTTTACTGCTTCAGTCAGTTCCCTGTCCCAGTTCTTTTGTTGTTCCCTCTAATCTGTATTGTTTCAACATGCGCATATATGTATGTATATATACACATATATGTGTGTCACATATGTACTAAAATCATGTCATCTGAAAATAAACTATGTTATTTCCGAATCATATTTTGGGATTCACATTTTCCTTTTAATTTTATATTACTCTAAAATATGCATATATACCCTCCACTCAAATACCAAAATTACAAAGTCTAAAAATAAATGGTAGGTTAATTCTAAATGTCTTTCAATGTAGGTCAGAGATGAAAATATAAGGTGTCAACCTTCTTTTCTCTGACACCACATCAGTTATAATGATTCCCCCTTCTCATCTAGTGTTGGTTGGAAATAGAGTCAAGAGATTATAATTTGCAAATAAAACTTGTGATCACTGGTATAGACAGTTACTGATTTTTAATAACAATATAAACTTGGAATTTATTCTGGAAGTTTATCATAAATGAACATCTCTCGGTAGAACATTGTGATAAGAAGAAGTTGCATTGCCATCTAAGGAAAAAACATGCCATAAATCACAGGGTAATGGAACACTGACAGGAAACACAGCTCAACTATAAACCTTTACAATATTATAGATGAAATAATACAATTGTGTTTTGAAATCTAGAAAATACTCTAAATTTACCATATGCATTTATTTCATAAAGCATCTCAAACTATTATTGATGTATTTACAGATTAAAAATTATAATTCTGTTGCATTATATATTTTATATGAAATGTGTAAACTGATATAAATATTAATTTAAATTTTTGTTGCCAGCGATATGCTAATCTAGATAAGCATTTTTGGTGTGATTGGGTAACAGCTCAGATCATTTAAAAACCAAATAATCAGTCAGCTGATAATACAACAATTATGTAGATAAGTTTGAAAATTTATTTTTTGTGTTTTTCTGATGGTCTCTTATGTATCCCTGGTAGCCTCAGTCTCAATATGCAACTGCAGAAGGCTTCGAACCCTTGCTCCTCCACTAACCTCTTTCTAAGTACTCGGGTTACAGACTGTACCACTGATCCCTGGTTGAAAGCATCTATTTATCCTTCATACAAAGACCTATATGGGCCAGAAAATCCATACACACTCCTCTAATATAACAGCAGAATTCAAATTAATAAGCTTGTAGTATTGATCTCAAGATTTTTTTTCCCAGTCATGATGACATTCAAAATTTTCACCTGACTTTGCTCTGCCTGTTACATCCCAAGTCTTGCATTTTATCCAATAGGAACTTTGTCTTAGAGGTTTTCCTATATAGAGTAAAGGTTGATAAAAGCCATACAGATAAGTAAGGAAAAGTGTGTGCTGCACGTGCAACAATGGAATGATACTAATTATTCATAGAATTCTAATGTCTGACACTGGTTAGCTAGCTGTTCTCCATTTTTCTTTCCATTTCATTCAAGATACACAAGTAGGACAAGCAACTAGACTATTTTTCTGCATCCCTTCCAGTTAAGGATGATGTTATGCTCCAGCTGTAGATAATGCAGTGAGTTCAGAAGTAATATGGCCTTTAGGCAGTGGAATTTAAATCTTTCACACCAGACATTAGCTGGATGAACAGTAGCTTGGAGTTTGGAGGGGGGGCAAACAGTGGAGGCCACTTGGGTCCTAAAAATCACAGGAGGAAATTCAGAGGAGAATCACGGTCACTTTCCTAGGACCCGTGGAGCTAGTACTGTCCATAACATTTGACTCATTCAGTGTTCTTAAAAAATATTTGATTTGAAGTCTGGTATAGAGATCCCCCCCTGTGTAGCTCTTTTTACTCAGGGTTGTTTTGGCTATTTGGGGGTCTTTTGTTTTTCCAAATGAATTTAAGGACTTTTTTTCCCAAGCCTGTGAAGAAACTCTTGGGGATTTTGATTGGAATTGTGTTAAATCTACACAAGAGTTTCGGTAAAATGGACATTTTTTTAAACATTTTTTTATTGGTGCTTTGTGCATTTCATACATCATTTTCCAATTCAGTTCAGGCATATTTCCCTTTCCCTTCCCCCCCACCCCCACCCCAACTGAGATCATGCATTCTGCCATAACTGTCCTGCATATTTCCCTCAGTTTTTTTTTTCATTTTTTAGCTATAAGTGACAATCCATGAGTACAAGCATCCTTCATGTAAAACCAATTTGCAGGCTGTTGTGCCGAAACCCCCACAGCCCCACCTTCCAGCGTGTGGTGAGGGGTTGTATGTTCAATCAGGTTGATCAAATGAGGGTCCAGACTACATTGCTGTAGTGTCACCATTCACCCCAATCGCAGCCCTTACATTCTACCACGCCCCCTCCTCCGCAGATTATTCCCTGGGCTTAGAAAAGGGGCACAGGTGGATGAGAAGCAGAACAGTCCACTCTCTCTGGAGCTGTTGTCTTGGACTCTGGTCAATTCTGGCTGTTTCCTTTCATGGGCTGACAGTTTGTCCAGGAATAACCTTTCGATCCTACTAATGAGGCACAAGCAATTAGATATATAGGTATTTAAACAGCATTAATAGTTATGGTAGGTTACTTTGGTATAGACACATATGTTTAGATGATATGTTGATCCATGAATTACATTTTTTCCTGTTAAGTATGAATACAACCCCTTTAGAATATTTGTGCATTTTAATACTCTTAAAGTGCTATTTTAAAATTTTGACCTGTATTGAAAATGTCTGATTTTTGTCAAATTATTTTTTGTCAGTCTCTGAGGATGTTTCATGTTTACAGATTTGCTGAAG
>VZQC01009117.1:1314127-1324739 GCA_009823505.1 Rhizomys pruinosus
TATATATATATATATATATATATATATGTTATAATACAAGTTGGAGAAAAACATTGGAATCTCCATGTTAAAGTATCACTGTATTTTGATGCTTTTTTTTGGTATCACAAGTTTCATTTATGTTACTTTGATGCTATGTGTACTCTAAAGTTCAACTTAAAATAAAAAATAACTTAAAATATTTGATTTATTATTATTTTATGAGTATGGGTGTGTTGCCTGCATATATGAAAATGCGCCACATGCATGCAGTATCTTCAGAGATCAAAAGAGGGTGTCAGATCCCCTGGACCTAGAGTTGCAGCTTTCAGCCACCATGTGGGTGCTGGGAATTGATTCCAGGTCCTCTGGAAGAATAGAAAGTGTTCTTAGCCACTCAGTGGTCTCTCCCACTCCCCTACTCAGTGTTTTGAAACTGTCGAAGCAGCTAGTGTTACCTAATAGAGTTAGTGCTTATAATTATAATCACAAAATATAGAAATCTTAGTAAAGTAAATTGACTTTCATATTTAAATATTCCATTTTAAAATGGTTTTATAAATTTGTAATTACAAAAGCATTGCAACAAAGCAGAAAATACAATTAAAAAGTTTTAATATCTATTTATCCATAAAAGCAATAATCCTTTATTACCCAAGCTCTTCATATATGGCACAAAGCATGGCCTCTTGTGAGTTTGTAATGGATGAGGGAAGTAGGTTTGATTAATTTCTTAAACTAAGTTAGGGACAGCAGCACAGTGGTGAACAGGCAGGCTACAATGAGTCCTGTGTCCTTGTCTATGGAAGTGGGGCTCCCTCTACCCCCAGGCTCCATTTGTGTGATATGCACTGAGAAAACATGGAGTTTCTTCACCCAGTCTTGATTCAGAGCAGGGAGATTTATTGCATAGAGAACACATGAACATCCTTAGATAAAGGGACAGAGGTTTGTCAAGCACTCAGCATCGAAGTCACTCCTATTGGGTTTGTCATTTGAGTGCTGAGAGGGATGTGTACTCTCACAGCAGTTTCTAGAAAAAGCAAAGTTTTATTTTCAAACCAGGCAGCAAATGACAAAAATGTGTGAGGCCCTGAAAAAAAAAAAAAAGCCATAGGTAGATTAATTTCAGCCCCCAACCTTTGTGGTTTTGGCTCTTCGGCAAAGGAGCAGAACTCACTGTGGGATTACAACAGTCTGCTCCCACATGGAAGAGCTGGAATCAGATCAAAAGCTGGCGGGACCTGAAAAGTGAGTGGGTTTGCCTCTGGCTTGAAAGCCTAACGCACGATTTCTAGTATTACCCACTGGCAACATCAAGAATGCGCGTTGCCATGTGGGCTAGGCTTTGAGTGAGATTATGCTACTATCAATCTAATATGCTGCATGTATTTGAGCAATTACAGGTCATTCGAAGAAAGAACCTGTTAACAGAAGGCTTGTTTCTATGTCAACAGATGAATACAGTCCCACAAAGCAAGGCCAACTTCATTTGAATTTCTAGTGGCGTTCAGCATCAGAGTTCCTCACTCATTGCCTTGGCTCTTTCCAAGCACTAAAGGGAATGGTGTGCATGCAATGCACGCCTCTTACCCTAATTCTTCTTGAAAATCTCCTTCTGATTTTTAGCTTTTACTGTCGGCCAGATCCTCCAAAGCCTCTTGCCATTTGAAAGGTGGCTTATAATTTATTTTATCCCCCTTCTCCTGTTGCTACAGTATGTTGGCAGAAATTGGAAGGAAATTGTGGGAAAATGTATTTAAATCACCTATAAAAAGCAAAGCTACTTCAAGTTCAAGAAGCACATGCACCTTTGAGATTGGTTAAGGAGTCATTCTCTGGTCTAGTCCTACCTAGCAACTGGCTCCTTTCTCCCCCTCAGAATTTATTTTCCCTCACCCAAAACTTTCTTTACTTGTTCTAATTTGGCAAAGGTGTGTTTTTTCTCATTAATGACCTCCATTTTATGCATTTTATATGAGCTACTTGGGAAGGGGAGACAACATGGTGAAAAACACTGCTATTTCACCTGGTATTTGAAAGCATTTATAATGCTTCAGGTAAGACAGTTTTCAGACACAGTTAGGTAATGTGTTTCCCATGTAACATCCTTTTAAGTCTTATGATTTTCCTTTGGTAGGTACATCCATCCTGGAGGACACAACCAATCACCTTACTCAATTTTAATTTTTCTGATTTTCTTTTCTTTAATATGTGTATGAGTGTACTGTCTGTATGTAGGTTGGTGCTCCTGTGTCATGCAATGCTATGGAGGTCAGAAGTGGGTGTTGGATTCCCCTGGAACTGGAGTTAAAGACGGTTCTTAGCCTCCATGTGGGTGCTGGGAATCAAACCTGGGTCCTCTGCAAGAGCAGTCGGCACTCTTAACCAATGAGCCATATCTCCAGCCCCAATTTTTGTGATTTTCATACACGGTATTATTTGATGTTATTTAGATCCCCTCCCCTAGCTGCACCTCCACTTTTGTTCCCATCAAGTGAATATATATATATATGTATATATATATATATATGTATATATATATATAATACCACATATATATATATATATATATAAAAAATTGTGTCTCCAAATGTCCTTTGGTGTGGTTCCATCAGCTGGAGGCTGGTTTACTTACCAAGAATCCCATGCTTTAGAGACTTTAAGGGAGCGACTCAGATTGGCTGACTGGACTCCAGTGGATGAACTTATACTGAGGGACATCTGGATACAAAGGCTTGTCTGCCTAGGAGGCTAAGACTTGATATATATGACAGAATACTTGAATTCTAGTGGGGGAGGGGTTGGGTTAGAGAGGGATGTCTAAATTTGATTAAGATCTATTATGTGAAATGCCTAATAACTCAGTTAAAAAATTGGGAAAAAAGACACCCTCCCCTCTTCCTAGCAGCTGGCTGCTGCCACAGTTCCCTGAGATGGAGCTTCTTACCTACTTCCTCAAGTCTGTGCTGGGATTTTTTTTTTTTTTTTGGTTTGAGTTTGCATGGGATTTGTTTTGTAATTCTCATTTTCCACTTCTATTTATTACACTGAAGAGAATTATCCTTAGAATTTAATACAGGGCAGATGTCACAGCCTAGAGACAGGGAGTACACAGCACTGAGAAGATGCAAGCAGCTGACACAGAATTATGTCATGATGTTTGGTTCCAGGCCCTGCCACCTTGAAGTGTTCATGAAGCACCTGTTGTGGTTCCCATGGGTGAAGACTGCAGGTAGAACCAGAAGTATGGGTTCAGATAAGAAAGGTGAAGCAGCGGCTGGCTGACTGGAACGGGAGCACAACATGCCCCCAAAGTAATAACATTTCTTATTAAAAGGGAAGATGTCTTTAACCGACTCTTCATGTCTCTCCCGAGATGGACAGGCAATTTTGACTGTTTATTTTTAACATGGCTCCGATGAATGACTCTATTTGATTTAACTTCATAATAATTTTGCCTTGCTCGCCGCTGCTGGCACCGAGTGGAAGTCTAAGAGGAGGGTGTCATTAGAGGCGTTCTGGAGCAATCTTGGTGAAATTAGATTCTTTGGAATGAAATCAAGCCTTAGTTTCATGGACAGGAAGTTGAATAACAGAGGAGTACTGGGAAATTGGTTGAATTATGCCTTGCTTTCAAGGCATTAAACAAGGTCAGAAAACCACAGTTTAAATTATATTTTCACTCACATGCATACTCTGTCCTTTGTAACAAGCTAATGAGCTTATTGGTATTTATGTCACATCTATGTTCTTTCAGAGATTACATTTTCATTAAATTGGGCAATTGTGGGATACACATGTAGTGCTATTTGGTAAATTGCTTTATTCTCTTTCCTTGAACTAGGAGTAGATTCTAAACACAGCCCCACAGCTATTAAATGGAGGCAAGGGTAAAAATTTGTTCTATCATATTTCTCCCTTATATGTTCAATACATTCAGTGGGATTTTCTAGAGCAGTCAATGCTAGCTTCTCTCCTTCAGGACCCACATATTAGAGTCCATTTCTATGTGTGATGTATCTACATGCCAGCATTAAACTTGTTCACAAAAGAGCACATGGATCTTGCTCAGCCTCACTCAAAGCCCTCCTATGACTTCCCCTTCTCATAGGTGAAACCAGAAGCTATAACCAACAGGTTTTCCTTCCAAAACCTCCTCCCGACATGCCCTTTCTTTAGTGTCACACACTATCTTTGGTTTCTCTGGGCTACCAAATCCAGTTCTCACCTGTGCGGTTTGCTGATTCTGTATCTCCTTTTTTTTTTTTTTTGGTCTTTTTGAGACAGGGTCTCCCTGTAGCCCTAGCTGTCCTGGAACTCACTCTGTAGACCAGGCTGGCCTTTAACTCATAGAGATCCGCCTGCCTCTGCCTCCTTAGTGCTTGGTCTCCCCTTCTTAGCAACAATCTGAAACCTCTTTTCTTACATCTTCAGGTGGAGTACTCTTTTAATAAATCAGATCTCTGTGGAAAATTCACCTTTCCTGAGAGTCACCCAGAACTGTCCAATTTAGGGTTTTTTTTTTTTTACATTTATGTGTGTGTGTGTGTGTGTGTATGTGTTAACAAGAGTGACAGTCACTGAAGGACTGTAGAAGTCAGAGGACAACTTTCCAGTTGGTTTTCTCTTTCTACCATGTGAATTCTGGGATCAAGCTTAGGCAGTTAAGCCTGGTAGCAAGCCCATTACCCTGCTGATCCACTTCACTGGCATTAGATCTGTTCCCTTTACAATGACTAACCAACTCTAATCATTCTTACCTGATTTACTTTCTGCAGATTGGCTATCTCAATGGTAATATTACATAGGGGGAAATATATATGCATGCTTTCAGATACTTTATTTTCTATAGTTTCCATAGGAAATAAACACTTTGGGGACTGATTCATCTTTTCCGCTATTACTCACTCTGCAGCCTCTGAAGCAGCATCAGCCAACTAGTAAAGTTCTTTATGGATGTAGCACATCACAGAATGAATACGGGAGAGAAAGGTGAGGTTCTGAGATGGAAAAGTTAAAAAGATGATTGTCAAATTCCCATCCAAGTATCTCTGACTGTGCCCTTTACCCTTTTATTCAAGACTATCAGAGCATACATGAACGGCAGAGACCACAACAGAATAGCCTTCAATCTTTTTCTATTTATTTTCAAAAGCAACTTAGATCTCAAACTTTATTTTTTAAGTTTCACAGATACTGATTTGCTTCCTATAAGTGATAACTGCACGTTGCAACATCTTAAAAGCTGGCTGGTGTGAATGCTACTGTGAGTGGTTAGGGAAAAACAGACGTGTATACTCTTCCTCTGTGAATGCTTTAATTACCTTTGGACTCTCACAGATGAAATAACCGGTGTGAAGCATCCAGCGTTGGCTCAGTTGTAAAGCCACAAGGAAATACAGATGAGTGAATATGCTACTCTGATCCCAGACATGCCAGAGGGTGAGGTCAACTTGGAAGGGATGCTGTCAGTCAGCTCCCCTGGGTCTCATTAAGGGGCTGGCTCTGATCACTATATTCAGGTTTCTAAAGGCGAGAAACCTGCAGCAATATTTTGGTTGATGCTCTTGACATCTCCTTTCAGCATTTCATTCTTTGAGACTAGGAATGTGGTCAGTTATTGTTTTAAATTTTAAGACAAAAAAATTGGACATGGGAAAACAAGATATTCAAGATAGAAATGACACCCAACCTTTTTTACTGAATTTATATAAATGGTATGAGCACATGCTGTGGGCATCTGGGTCAACCTGTAATCCCTTTTTTCTAGGCAGTTCTTTCAAAGCATGCAGTACTTTTTTCTTCACAGTTTGGCACACACACGTAAATGTCTGCACTGTTCAAAGGTAGGTGTACTAGCTAGCTTTCTATTGTGCTGATAAAATACTGATCAAAAAGAACTTGGGGAAGAAATGGTTTATTTGTTTTACAGATCACAGTCTGAGCAGATGCAGGAACTCAGGGTAGAAACCTGGAGGCAGGAACTGAAGCCCAGATCTTGGGCACACCTGCTTACAAACTTGCCCCTCTGGCAGGTGCTCAGCCTGCTTTCTTATATAACCCAGGACCACCTGCCCAGAGATGGCACCATCTACTTTGGGTTAGGCTTTCCCACATCACTCGGCAATCAGGAAAATGCCTTAGTAATCTGAAGTAAAAAATCCAAGAATTGATTCTTACCCTAAGAAGAGTTTGCATTTTACTGAAATTATAGTAATAGTCGTACACCATCAGATAAAATGAAGATTAAATTTGCAGAATCCAGTATCACTACGAACTGGGGGACAGTGAGATAAAGATGAGTGTATGATGTTAAATAATATGAAATGTGCCTTGGGCTCCCTGTTTCAAGAATGGGACAGTCAGAATACGTCCGAAGTATAGCAAGAAAAAGAGTATGTGAGTTATTTATATGTTTCCTTATGTTATTTGATTTGACTTTTTGATATCAGATTAATGATTACACCTGATACTCCTTGAAGAAATGAGGCTCCAAACATAAAGTAGCCCATTAATCAATCCATCACATGATAAGCACTGCAGCTACAGGTTGGACCTTAAAAACCTATTTCCTTTTATTTCTTCTATTTCTATTGTGGTTTCTTTGTGCTAGAGGATCAACAGGCACATGAAATCCATGTTCTATCAGCTGACTCTATATGAATGTTTAATGTATCTTAGCTGCTTCTCCTCCTCTGTTTTGGGGATGCTGACTATTGGGAGAGCTTGCATCCAGATGCAAAATGTCCTCCTGAGCTCCCAGGAGCCAGGGGTGTACAAGGCAGTCATACCATTTACTGCCTAATTGGCAGGGTCATAGATCACAGAATGCTGGAAGTTCACCAGGAGGAGATAAAGCTGTCAGGGAGGACCCCTGAAGAGATACATCAAGAGTTTCTCCTTTTTGCCTCTCTCCGTAATGATTCCAACTGTGTATTGCAGGCTGTGGGTTGTTATGGTGACCAGAAAAGGGGAAAAACATGGGAAACAGGGAGAGAAAATAAGTTGGACAGGAACTCAGTTTAACATGTCCATCTATGAGGTCAGTCTGAAATAATAGAGTGGAGAGTGCACACACAGGTGGCCTTCAGGAGGAAAGATGAGTGTGGGAATTCCCAAGTTAAATTTCCCATTTTAATTTTTTTATATGTCAAGAGTGACTCAATTTGAGACTGAACTTTGACACAAGAAAACTTGTTTCAAATCTGATCTCTGTTTACTTGTGAAATGATGACTGACACTCATAGGCTTATTGTGAGGACAAAATTAGATGTTCCACAAAGAAGCACTCACTGCATTTCCCCTGTCAGGATTGTATGTTTTCACAGGAGGCAGTGTGGTATATGGAATGCATGAAGGTTCAACCGCTCTATACTGTCTTGTAACTTTGACTCTGCTGGCCTCAATTTACTCATCTGTTAAATGGAGATATTTTCTAATGTATGTTTAAAACTAGGAAAGAATCCTCTATAAATCCCTTAGGATAGTCTCAGCTATGTTACATTTAATCAGTTATATATGCATTTAGTATTTGTAAAGGAAATTATTACTTGTGAAGTGATAGCAAGCTGGAATAGTTGTTTAATGTGGCATTTAATATAACATAAATAAAATTTTATGAGTACTGTCACCTGTTAACAGTACATTACTAGCATGGATGTGGCACTGATTTTACTAATTATTCATTGTATCCCATGAGGCAATCACACATGATTAATTTGATGATGCTAGATTTAGTCATGTGACCTTTTGATCAATGTCAGTTGGGACTGGGCAGACACTGCGTCATCTTGGGCTCTGCCCCATCTTGAGTTTCTGGCCTCTTTTCTGCAGGCTGCATACCTTAGAGAATAGGCGCTCATTCATACAAGTCCCCTGGAACTCAAGTGAGCCAAGAAGAGCCTGGAAAACTCACAGAGAACCTGCAGCCATCATGAAATATGAACAATAAATCAAATATTTGCTTTCATAAGCCACTGGGGTTTGAGGATTGTCCATTGCTGCTGTGAAAGCACAATAATAAGTACAGAACCATTTTATAGAGGACTTGATGTGTGCCCAGTGCTTGGGCAACCATTAAATGTATTCTGTCTTCTCTCTATTCCTGTGGGTTAGGCATTCTTGTTCCTATTTGGTGTGTGAGGAATGCAGTTAAAAACCTTTGAGTAATGTGCTGCATACATGATTTGGAATCACGTTGGGATGCAATTCAGGTCTATGTAAATTCAAAATCTATAGTCATAGATCATATGGTGTACCACATTATAAGGATGGAAACTGTAAGGGAGAAATCCTATAAATAGTCTGAGGTGATCCCTCAATCATTGAAGTGCTTGCCTTTCTAGAATGAGGACTTGAAACAGATCCCTAGAAGCCACCTAAAACCAAAAGGGCATGGTGGCACCATTTGGAATCTCAGTCCTGGTGAGATAGAGAAAGACAATCCCTTGGACACACTAGGGAGCCAGGTGAGTCTTCTCAGTGAGTTCGAGGCCATTGAGAGACCCTTTCTCTAAAAACATAAAAAATAGATGATGACTTGAAGCAACAGCCACAGTTATTCTCTGAGGACAACGTTCATGTGCAAGCACATGCATGCCCAGTCATGCAGGCACATACACTTGAAAACACAGAAATATCTGCACATGCTCATGTGCACACACATACAAAGAAAATCCTATATAATCAATTAGATGCAAAAATTTCAGCTATTTAGTATGGTTCAACCTAAACCTTTTTTATCAACATTTATTTATTTGTGTGTGAATGTACACTTGTCAGTGTGTGTGTGTGTGTGCATGTGTGTGTGTGTGTGTGTGTGTGTGTGGGTGGGTGGGTGTGTATGTGTGTGTGTAGAAGTCAGAAGACAACCTGCAGGACTCTGCTCTCTCCTTCCACAATGTGAGTTTGGGGAAACACCAGTCAGCAAGTTGAAGGCAAGTATTTTGTATACTGAACCATCTCATGAGCTCTAAAATCTCTTAATGTTAGAAAAAACTTATGCAAAAAATAAGGTAATATTTTCTGAATAGATTCAAAAGCAGATAATAAATATTGACAACTAGAAAAGTCTCTAGTACTAAACATTTGTACAACTGAATTTGTAGAAGTAACATAGCCAACACGACCCACACTGTATGCCATCTCAGTGGTTTAAATTGTACTGGAGGAAAGAGGCCAGATTTTTATTCTAATCCTTTAGATCCTTAGCAAGGTCTCCATGGCCCTTTCTATATAAACCTTGGTCTTAAGAAAGGCGCCCAGTGACTGCTTCCTTGACTTTCTCTCCCTAACTCAGCCTTGAGGATTTCTCCCCATTTGACAAATGAATAATTCAGAATTAGCAACTGCAACCAGCGTCCCACCATTCCCCAGCCTCCCAACTTGGTCATATCCTCATTATGGGAAAAGCCATTCCAAAAGGCAAACAGCTTTTCATAATTGTTATTTAATGGATATTGCCTGCTCCTGGGAGTTCCTTCTCAGTATCTATTTGTAATTCAAAGGTCAGCATAATACCACTGGCATACACAAGGATTCAGAGAGATTTGTTCCTCCTGATTGAAATTCAGATAGAGTGACACAGTATATTAGTCTAGGAGCCTCTTCTGGGGCTTGAGTCACTTTTAGGAGGACTTTGACCTTGTCTTCTTTCTAGGTCTTTACCAGTTATGAAGAATACTGACCTCTGGTTGTAACCAGGAGCACATGCTCAGTCTCTTACCCTAGGAAGCAAGCCATCAAGTGGAAAAGCTGATGCTCTGTCTTAGCCATTACCCCTCCTCTTAAGTGGCTCTAATAACACCTAAATAGCTTTCTCCTTAAGGTAATTGAAGCAGGAGAAGGTAGCCCCAGAGAGTAATTTAGGACTCATGTGTGTACGCATTTGCAGGATTTATATGGCAAGCCGCATTTAAATTAGCAGTGGCAGTCTCATTCCACAATATTATATATTGAAATATTATTCATTGAGAAAGCTATTTTCCAAGTAGGCATGGGCAATGATTATTTATTAGTTTAAAATGTATCCCTATCCCTTCATCCCATCCCACCAAATACCACTTCTGTTTTGAATGAGCTTGAAGCTCTTACATGATGCAATTTATGCACAAAGACAGGCTGCTTGGAGGGATGTGTGGTTTGACATGCAGGTGAGAAATACAAGAACAAAGTTCACAGCACTGATGGTAGACACCTGCCTCTTTCTTTCTTTTTTTTTTTTTTAGTATTTTTGAGACAGGGTCTCCCTTTAGTCCCAGCTGCCCTGGAGCTCTCTAAGTCGACCTGGCTGGCCTTGAACTCACAGAGATCTTCTGCCTCTGCCTCCCGAGTGCTAGGATTAAAGGTGTGCACCACCACACCCACCCAGCGATGCTGCTTATTTCAAAGGGAGAGACAAAAATCAAAAGAAAATCTCCAGGATTACCAGCAAGGGGCAGTATGTAGGGAGAGAGATGTGTGGCAGGAGAAGAGGAGAGGAGAGGGGAGGGGAGGGAAGGGGAGAGGAAGGGATAGGAGGGGAGGGGAGGAGATGGGAGGGGAGGGGAGGGGAGAGGAGAGGAGAGGGAAGGATTTTTGCATCTTCTTCTTTCTATTCTATTTTATAGCATGGTATTTGGAGTTCACTGTT
>VZQC01009117.1:1329626-1383241 GCA_009823505.1 Rhizomys pruinosus
GAGGTTATTTCCAATCAAATTGCATTCAACCCTGGAACAATGTATAGGTTGTCAGCATAAATGCTAGAGGGTTACGGGACACACATCATCCAGGTTGAAATGGAGGATATAAAATTAACTTCTATAAGGTCAACATAATTCCTCCTCCCCCAGAGAAATTCTGACAGTAAATTTAGAGATAGAGGTTTGACAGGAATAGCCAACAGAACTTCCAATAAAAACTCAGGGAAAAATTCCAACTGTACAGGAGAAGAAGCAAGGCCAAGCTTTCTTATAAGACCTTCATCCTGGAGACAAAATTACAAGGAACATCATACAGCACCCTCTCATCTCACTGTGCCTTCATCCATTTGCAGTCAAAGTGGAGTGCTCATCTTTGCTCAACTAGTGGCTTCTACTTAGGGGATGTCTGAAGCAGGCACTAGGCATTAGGATTTAAATATTAAGTACATAAGACTTTAAAGAAAGAAGATGCGGAAAAAAAAAAAAAGGAAAGATGATGGGGAGATCTCCCGAGACAGCTGAAGAGAGTTGGTGGTAGAGCTGGGGGCTCAGCAAGCTAGATTGGCTGTTTGACTTAATCTAGTTAATCCAGTTGTCTTGGTTTTAATTGGCTTTTGTGGCTGTAGGGGGCATGAGTTATCCTCCCGTTGGTATAAAAGGTGGGTTGTTGTGTGTCTTGAGTTCTGAGATCTCCCAAGGACACACGAAGCACAGGTACAGTACCAGGGCAGGGCTAAAAGACACCCACACGCGCCTGTCAAACTGGGTATTATGAAGGCATCTGACGGAGGCCAAACAAAGCAAGCCTTCAACACATGTGAAGAGGCATTTGGGACTTAACCTTGGAATATCAGTCAAGGAGAATGCCCATATGCCCAAGCACGAAGAAAATGAAGAGAGACAACATGGGAAAGGGCAAGATAATCCCACACCAAGCTCTACCAACCCTATTGAAGATTCCTACAGTGGGATCCCCCTAGCGGGTGGCCCAGGACACAGATATCAGACAACAAAACTTGGGGAAATACTTAAGGAACTACAAGTTAGTATAAAGAGCATAATCAAAGATTAAGGAAAGAGAATGAGAACTCAAGAAAGGACCTAGAATCGAGGAGAATGAAAAACTCCAGAAAGGAAGTAGAAAAAACTGAAAAGATTCGTGCCAGAATAAAGATAAGGAAACCAACCAGTGAAGCAAAGAGCTACAGGAAAAGATTGAAGAAGCTCAAAAGGGAAGTGGAAATACTAAGAAATCAGAAAAGATGGAAATGAAAAACGGAAATCGAACACTCATCCAATCAATGAGTAAAGGAATGGAAAAAGCCTCACAGAAGAGAATGGAGGAGCAGAAAACAAAAGAATATCATGACCCTGGAAGATAACAGAACAACTAAAAACCTTCAAGGTAAAAAAAAAAGAAAAAGAAAAAAAAGAAAAGTGAAAAGGTCAAGGGTAGGAGGAGGAAACAGATTCAGTGGAAGGCCCAGCAAAGTTTCCTGCTAAGGTTAGTGAAAGCTCTACATTCCTGAATTTTTCATTATCTTTTTAGGGTTTGCCCATAACAAAACACTGTAGTCTGGGTGAGGTAAACAACAAGAATTAGTTTTCTCACTATAGTGGAAGCAAAAGCCACATTAAGGTGTTGATAGCAAAGGTGTTCCCTGAGGTCTGTGTCATGAGTTTACAGATGGCTGCTTTCTTTGGAGGTTCTTTTTCCTGTGTTCATGTCTGGAGTTATTTTTGGTATCTAAATTCCTTTTTCTATAAGAACATTAATCAGATTGTATTAAAACTGTATCCATTGACATTTTTTTTTTGTCTTTTGAACAGGGTTCCCCTGTAGCCAGCTGTCCTGAACTCACTCTGTAGACCAGGCTGGCCTTGAACTCACAAAGATCCCCTGCCTCTGCTCCCAGTGCTAGGATTTTAAGGCTGCGCCACCACGCCCGGGCTCCTTTATTTTAAATTCTTTTTATATTCTTTGAAACATTGTTTTTACTTTCTTGTTTAATTTTTTGATATGGGAGGATAGGATAGGTGAGGGAGATAATTAACATTAAGGGTGTCTGAAAAAGCCCTATGGAAATCTATAATTTTATAAGGTTTTATATATGTATACACACATTGTGTGTGTGTGCATATTGTATATGTATGGCTATATATACAGTTCATTAAAAGAGTATTTCTTGTGTAAAAAAAAAGATTATGAAAAAATTTAAAATACACAAAATGTGGAACCACCAGGCAACTGCTAGGACACTATGAAAGATCAAACCTCTGAATCATAGAAATAGAGGAAAGAGAGACAATCCCAAGAGAATGGTATTGTCAGGATCTTCAACAGAATAATAGAAGAAAAATTCCCAAAAACTAAAAAAGACAAACCAATACAAATACAAGAAGCACATAAGAACTCCAAGGGTCAAACAACAACAGAAAGGACTGCATCAAAGAACTGACTGAAACCGTGAACTTCTGTTCGAAACAGTCAACTTCCACATGGAGAATATTGAGAAAGACTGAGAAAGAGATGAAAAGCATGTTTGGCAGAATACATGAGCTCTGGTGGGGTGGGGGGATAGGGTGGGGGAGAGGGGTTTAGATTTGATAAAAATATTTAAATAAAAAAATAAAGAAGATGTGAACACAAAAATCTGACCTTTTCTAGAAGTTTCTTTAAGATTAACTGCAACTTGGGGCTGGAGAGATAGCCTAGCGGTTAAGAGCACTGACTGCTCTTGCAGAAGACCTGGGTTCAATCCCCAGCACCCACATGGTGGCTGAGAACATCTGTAACTCCAATTCCACGAGAACTCCAGTTCCAGGGGAATCCGACACCCTCTTCTAACCTCCACAGCATTGCATGGCACAGTTGTACAAAACTACATGCAGACAATACATTCATACACATAAATAAATAAAATAAAAAATAAAAATATAACATCAGAGACTTTAAAAAAAAAAAGATTAACTGCAACTGTAAACTTCTGTACTGTTTACCACAGATCCTGCATGTGATTCTGTTCTAGTTTACTTCTCCATTGCTGTGACAAAACTGACCAATACCAACTTGGTGAGGAAAGGGTTTATTTTACCCACATCTCATAGGTTCATTACTTAGGGTGCCCAAGGTAGGAACTTGGGTCAGGGCTCTGGAGGCAGGAGCTGAAGTATAGGCCATAGAGGAAAGCTGCTTACTGGTTTGCTCTCATGGCCCATGTTCCAACTGCTTTTTTATACAATTCAGGACCACCTGCCCAGGGGTGGAAGCATCCACAGTGGGCTGGGTCCTCCCACATCACTCAACAATTAAGAAAATGCCACACACACATGGCCACAGGCCAGTCAAATGGAGGAAATTTCCCCATCAAGTCTCCCTCAACTCAGGTGTGTCAAGTTGACACTAAAGCTCTCCGGCACAAAGTCTTTGCCCACATCTTCCCTAACATAGGAGATTCCAGGCTATATAGTAACTGCTGGGCATATGCCTGGCTCACAAGAGGAGGCTGGATATTTAATATTTAACTCATCCTTAAAAGAGCACCAAAGACCCCAACTTTTTTTCTGTTATCATTTATGATACAATCAAGTATCACTTTATCCATTATCCCTCTTTGTAACTGCTTTATCAAGTCCACCTGAAGTATCCCTGTTAGTAAATCCACTGGCCATTCCCCAGTATTTAACTTTCTTGACTTGTCAGTTTCAGTTAATGTGCTGGGATTTTCTCCCTACAATGATAATGAATAATGGAATGGAAGCCTAAGAAGAGAAGGTTCTTGAGACATTCCAATGAAAATTCCCTTTCTAAGGAAAATTGAAAGGATTTAATGGTAAAAAATAAACGGCAGCATGGGGAAAAGTGAGGGAGAAGAAATGACAGTCCTCACAGCTGAATTAGGACTGTGCAAAATCACCACAAGACAGCAATGAACATTGTTGTGGTATTACTGTATCCTATTCACTTGGGAAACTGGACTTCAGGTGCCTCAGTTATCCTCTAGGGTGACTTTCTAAATCAAAGAGCAGCTGAACAGGAAATGAAGACAACATCTGAGAAGTGGGACCTCATAAAGCTCAAGAGCTTTTGTACAGCTAAAGAAACAATCAAGGAACTGAAAAAAAAACCCACAGAGTAGGAGGAAACCTTCACTACTGATACATCTGACAGAGCATTAACATCCAGAATATAAAAACTACTTAAAAAAAAAAAAACAAAGAAGAAAACAAATGACCTTTTCAAAGATGGAGTAAAAAGCTGAACAGAGACTTCAACAGTAAGGAAGTAAAGGGGGCTGAGAAACATCTTAAAAAGTATTCAACATCACTAATAACTAAGGAAATGCAAATTAAAACTACACTAACGTATCATCTCACTCCAATTAGACTAGCCAAGATCAAGAAAACAAAAGACACCAAATGCTGGAAAGGTTGTGAGGAAATGGGAACACTCATCCATTGCTGTTGGGAATGTAAACTCATACAACCACTGTGGAAAACAGTGCGGAGAACCTTTAAAAGTATGCTCACAGCTTAGCTTGACATAATAAGTGGTACTGCTTAAATGCCTGTACATCCAATAGCTTGTGCTTTGTTAGTATGACTAAAAAGGGTATCACTGGAAAAGCTGTCAACCCATGAAGGGAAACAACCTGAACCGGCTGGAGTCCAAAATGACAACTCCAAAGAAATTAGACTGTTTTCTTCTCACCCACGTGTGCCCCTTTCCCAAAGCCCAGGGAACAAACTGCAGAAGAGGAGGCATGGTAGATTGTAAGGGCTGCAGAGAGATAGGGGTGAATCGTGAGACTACAGGAATATAGTGATCAACATGCCTGTGCATACAAGCTTCTCCAACTGGATTATGGGTTGTTCAAAATTTGGACATAGATATTAATTGTATGACATACTGAGTAACATCAATGTTATCTGTAAATAACTGTGTCATTATATTGTAGAATCCCTTAAAAAAAAAAGACTCAAAATGAGCCTACCACCTGACCCAGCCATACCACTCTTGGGTATATACCCACAAGACTCATCCTACCTTAAAGATACATTCACAGCTATGTTTATTGCAGCTCTCTTCACAATAGTAAAGAGCTGGAACCAATCCAAATGCCCCTCAACTGATTACTGGATAACAAAAATGTGGTACATCTACACAATGGAGTTCTATGCAGTGGTACAGAAAGATGACATCATGAACTTTGCAGATAAATGGATGGAACTCAAAGTCATTATACTAAGTGAAGTAACACAGTCCCAGAAGAAAAGCAAATGGTTTCCCTCATTTGTGGATGCTAACACCAAATCCCCAGTTGAAAGGCAAGCTAAACAACATTATTGCTATATTTCATTATATCTGAAAGCAACTGTGGTATTATAATATGAATCTCTTAATGGGCTCTAGAATTGACCTACCACTTATTCTCACACATTGTAGTTACCTTATATGGGTGGAAGATATGTATTCATATTCCAAAAAAGAAAAAAATGATTGTAAATTTATACTTCTTTTTACCCGCATGCAACTTTACTGTTAAAATGTGAATCCCTAAAATTAAAGGGAACAAAAAGAGAGAAAAACCTGTTCAAAGAACTGACCTGACCAAAACAGTAAACTTCTGCATCGAAAAGGTTATAAAAGACTGAGAAAAGGGGCTGGAGAGATGGCTCAGCAGTTAAGAGCACTGACTGCTCTTGCAGAGGACCCGGGTTCGATTCCCAGCCCCCACATGGCAGCTAAGAATTGTCTTTAACTCCAGTTCCAGGGGAATCTGACGCCCTTTTCTGATCTCTGCAGCATTGCATGACCGGGTGCACCAACCTGCATGCAGACAGTACACTCATACACATTAAAAAAAAAGAAAAAAAGACAGAAAAAGATGCAAGATAGAACTTAACATGTATGGCAGAATCCATGAGCTCTGGCGGGGGGTGTGGGCATGAGGGGTGGGCATGGATTGGGGAATGAGTCTAAATTTGATTAAGAAATGTTGTATGAGCTGGGCGTGGTGGCGCAATGCCTTTAATCCTAGCACTGGGAGGCAGAGGCAGGTGGATCTTTGTGAGTTCAAGGCCAGCCTGGTCTACAGAGTGAGTTCTAGGACAGCTGGGGCTACAGGGAAACCCTGTCTCGAAAAGACAAAAAAAAAAAAAGAAATTTTGTATGAAATGCCCTCAATAAAAATTAACTTAAATTTATTTATAAAAACTAGTGACAAGAACAAATTTGGCCCATGAACTTGTAACTGTTTCTTATACCTGGATATTGTAATATAATGGATTCCATTGTGTTAAGGACTTTTTTAAATGAGAATTGCCTGAAGCTGTTTTGTAACTACAGCAAGAATTCTACTTGATTCCAGTATATTCATTCCTATTTTCAATTTTGAAATTGCTATCTATGTTGTTAAGTAAGAAGTAATCAGACAAGAATGGAAGTTATCCTCACTTCCAACAAATTGCAATAATCTGTGACCATTTGAAAGTATGAACAGTGATAAATAAATATTCAATGTTTACCTAGGAATCATTTGCTAAAGAGACGACTCTTCACTTTCTTGGGGGATGGCGTATACAAGGAATGTCTAGAGTTCTAGGAGCTATTTTTAAAAGATGGTGGAGTTTAAGAAGGCATCACAAAGAGCTTGGTCTGGGTGCATGCCTGTATTCCAGTACTTGGGAGGTACAAGAAAGAGGACATTGATTAGAAGCCAACATGAGTTATGCAGAGAGAGATCCTGCCTGACCAACATTTTCCAACTCAAAAGTGACAGTTCAGACAGTGACAGGTACTGCAAAGTGTAGCCATATCCAGGTGTGCTTTGTATGAAAGAAAAATGAGCCTCTATTTTGATGAACTTATTACCACTTGGGCTTTTAATCACACGTAACCCCACCTGATGTGATAGCTATGTATGTGTCTGAATTAGCTGTATTAATAAGATGCCAGTGTGGTGTCCACTAGGGCACTGATAAGGCAAGAAGTTTCTGTGTCCTCAGAAAAGAACACTGAGACTCTATGGATATGCGTACAGACAAGACACATACATAAAATTTGGTGATTTGGTTGTTCAAAGATAAGAGAGCTACATAACTTAATACCTCTAAGCTTTATGGTACAGCCCATTGTTCCCAGGCTACAAGTCTGTGAGCATGTACTGAGTGCTGTGGCAACTATAAAATGAGAGTATTCGTGTACTTAAATATATCTAAATGTAAACATTACAGCGAGATTACAGTGTAAAAGATTTAAAAATATGGTACATTCTCTGACTGAACATTGTCAAAAATGGAGCTTGCAGGTAGATGTTGCTCAGAGTCAAAGAGAGTGAGGACTGAGTAGGACGGTCAAGAACACTACCATGCACTGCTGTGGACTTGATTAGCACTGCACACTTAGGCTACACTGCGTGCAAAATTTGTTTTTCTTTTTTTATTTATTATATTTTTATGTGTATGAGTGTACTGTCTGCATGTAGGTTGGTGCACCCATGCCCTGAAATGCCACAGAGGTCAGGAGAGGATGTCAGATTCCCCTGGAACTAGAGTTAAAGATGGTTTGTAGCCTCCATGTGGGTGCTGGGAATCAAACCCAGGTCCTCAGCAAGAGCAGTTGGTGCTCTTAACTGCACTGAGCCATCTCTCCAGCTTTCAGAATTTGTTTTTTGACTAGATATGGTGGAATACCATTGACATCCCAGGTACTAGGAAGGATGAGGCAGGCAGATCATAAGTTGAAGTTGTACCTGTGCTACACATCCAGTTTGAGACCTGCCTGGGCAACTTAATGAGACCTTTTCTCAAAATAAAAAAAAAAGTGAAAATGAGCTGGGAATGCAGGTCAGTGGTAGAGTGTATGCCTATCATGCACAAGGCTTTAGATTCAATCCTTAATACTGCAAAAATAGTAAATTAACCTTGTGTTAGTATAGTTTTGTCACTTTAGAAACTTAAAACATCCTTGTGACTCATAAAAATTTCTTAAAACAGAACCATATCATATAGTCAAACAAAATATTTTTCTTTATATCTTTATAAATTGTTTTATTTATCCTTCATTAATTCATGTATATTTTCCTGTATCTCAAATATACAGTTCTTCACTTAAAAAAACATTTTATTACTTTTATTTTGTGTATGAATGTGTAGGAATGAAACTTTGCCTGGCTTGAGGCAAAGACCTGTAAAACCTGTCCTGAAGAACCTCTGAGAGTTATCCAATATCTCTGTGGTCATTCAGTTGTCTCTGTGAGTTATCTATAGCTCCATGAGGTCGGGATATTGCAGTATTTTCCTGCTTCACCTATCTCTGCAAAGTTCCAGAACCAGATGGCCCCTTCCCTTGAGGTATTGAGCAAAATGTCACACCTCTAGTTTACCAGTTGCACAAACAGGAGCTCTGCAGAACCCCGGTATGAGCCAAGGTGGCTCACCCTTCCCTTCCAAATGCCCCCCACTTCCTTGCCCAGAGCACAGTAGCTTTTAGTATATGAACACACTGCTGAGTCTTCCTCCTGGACCTTCTCATGCTGAGTCCCTGTCTTTCTTTCATTTCCTGTTGGGTAACTTTCTGCAGTTCCCTCCCCTCTCCTTGCCAGAGCTAAGCCTAGAGACTGTCAACCTGTAGGCAGGAGACATCCTTAAAGCTTGCAGCCTCGTGAAGCTGTCAGCCTGGTTCTAGGAGGGAAGAACATCGTGTGGATTGTGGCCATGTATGATCAAAGGACCAACAGACCATAGAAACAACTGACATGAATGTATTGCCTGCATATGTGTAAGTGCACCCATACTATACAATGCTCACGGAGGTCAGAAGAAGGTGTTTGACCCTGTGGAACTGTAATTACAGGTGGCTTTTGACTGCCCTGCAGGTGCTGGGAATCTTACCTGGGTCCTCTGCAAGAGCCACCACTTCTCTTAACCTCTGAGCTATTTCTGTAGACTTATACATGGTACTTCCTTATATTAAATTATTGTAGTATACATACAGTATACAAACACACAAATATTCTTCCCAGATGAAGTCTGATACTCACTAAGAGTGAGGGGGAAAAAGGTCATTTAATATATGTAAGGTTAGGCAGTGATTAAACCAAGTGCAGGGGAGTAAGGAAGTGCTTTCTAGATAGAATATTCAGAAAATTTGCCTCTGACCATATGCCAACTGCATGGAGAAATCACTGAAGAAAAGGGTGTGCACAAAGCCCCTGAGGGAGGAGAATATTGCCCATGCTGTGAAGATCATAAAGAAGTCAACAGACTGATCTCACATGAACACAGAGAGAAGTCACTGCATGGAACTCAGGAGGAGGATGAGCGTCAAGCAAAGTCTCCAGATCATGGTGCAGCTTTGGCCTTTCAGTTTAATTAGAAGACCATGTAAAACCTAAGAAGACAAATGACTGGTCTCTTTTACAGGGTCCCACTGACTTCTCTGTGGAGAGCAGATCAAATGGGAGCAAAGTCAGAGCCACAAGAGGAGACTGTGGTCTTTCAATTACAGAGGAATAGAAGCTTGGAAGGTAGTGGTGAGAAGTGGTTTGTAATTGAATATAATTTGAAGTCAAGGGGAAAATAGTGTCTCCAGATCAAATGTATAGTGCATATTTGTGGGAAGGATGAATTATTTCAATAAATTATTAAAGACTAGAGCATAAGAGTATTATCATTTAAATGATTATTAAGGAATAATTCACTTTCTGAATGGAGACTAATCAAAGACACAGGATGTTTTATGTTTCTTAGGTAAGCATTAGAAATAGGAATCTTACAGTGTTAGATCATTCACTTGTGCTCTTTCTGTTTATTTTTATTTTTTATTTATTTATTTATTTATTTTTTATTATTTCTGTATGTGTACGAATGTACTGTCTGCATGTAGGTCTGTGCACCCGTGTCGTGCAATGCCGCGGAGTTCAGAAGAGGGTCTCGGATTCCCCTGGAACTGGAGTTCTCCTGGAATTGGAGTTACAGACGGTTCTCAGCCGCCATGTGGGTGCTGGGGATCGAACCCGGGTCCTCTGCAAGAGCGGTCGGCGCTCTTAACCGCTAGGCCA
This sequence comes from Rhizomys pruinosus, assembly GCA_009823505.1. Classification (NCBI taxonomy): domain Eukaryota; kingdom Metazoa; phylum Chordata; class Mammalia; order Rodentia; family Spalacidae; genus Rhizomys; species Rhizomys pruinosus. The sequence continues at coordinate 1,339,694 of VZQC01009117.1, forward strand.
TCCCTCCAGCCCCTCTGTTTTTTTTAATGTAGGCACTGTAGAGCTATAAACTTCCTCTTAGGACGCTTTTAAAGTGTCCCATAAGATTTTGGCTGTGTTTGTTGTTATCATTGTCATTCAGTTTCCAGGATGTTTTTATTTCTTTCTTTATTTCTTCCCTTGACCCATTCAATTATTCAGGAAGAGTATGTGTTAGTCTCCACTGGTTCCTGTAGGTTTAGGGTTTATCTGGTTTGATATTTGAGTTTTATTGCACGTGGTCTGAGTAGAATGCATGAGATATATTCAATTCTTTTATATTGTTGAGTTTTGTCCCTGTGGTCCAGAATATGGTCCCCTATTTTGGAGAATGTTCCATGAAGGGTGCTGAGTAGAAAGTGTATTCCTCTTGGTGTTTTGTAGTGAAATATTCGATAGTGGGCTGGAGAGATAGCCTAGTGGTTAAGAGCAACCAGACTGCTCTTGCAGAGGGCCTGGGTTTGATCCCCAGCACCCAACATGGCGGCTAAGAACCATTGTAACTCCATTCCAAGGAGAACATCCAGTGAAGATCCGAGACGCCCTCTTCATGACCTCATGCAGCACATTGCATTACATGGGTGCACAAACCTACATACAGACAGTACATTCCAACACATATAAAGTAAATAAATTTAATAAAGAAATATTCGATAGATGTCTGGAGGTCCATTTGGTGTATTGTGTCCCATTAGTTCAGATGGTTTCTCTGACTTTTCCTTTGTTCCTGTTTGATCTGTCTAAGGGACTTAATGGGGTATTGAAGTCCCTAACTATTAGTGTGCTTGGGGTTAAATCTGTGCCTGGATCCCTGAAGAATGTTTTATAAAGTTTGGTGCCTGTGTTTATATATGTTTATTAATTGTGAAATCTTCTCATAGTCAAATGTTTCCTTTAAATAAAGATGTAATGCTTCTCCTTGTCTCTTTTGATTTCGTTTGCTTTAATTTTTTTTTTTTTTTTTTTTTTTGTCTGTTTATTACACTCGCTTTTTTTTGGTACCATTTTGTTTTGGAATACTTCTTTTTCCCACTTCAACTTAATTTGGTGCCTATCATTGAAATTAGGGTGGGTTTCTTGTAGATGAGCATATAGATGGGTGTTGTGTTTCCTAATCCAATCTCCAGTCTAATGCCTTTTTTGATTGGGGGAGTTTAGCCCAATTAATATGTTAAAGGTTATATATGAAACATGGATGTTGCTTTCCTTTCACTTTATTATCCATTGGACTTTTTTTTCTACTTGATTTGTCTTTTTTTTTTTAGTTGTTTTTATTAGTTTCTTTTCTAGTGGGTTTGAGGATTACTTGGAGAGACAACAACAAATGAACCCTATAAGCAGACAAGAAGAAATAAAAAATCAGAGCAGAGAATCAATGAAAAGTAGAAACACAGAAAACCATACCAAAAAAAGAATGAATCCAAAGTTGGTTCTTTGTAGAGAAATAAACAAGAATTAGACGACCTCTAGCTCAGTTAAACCAAAAGAAGAGTGAACAACTCTCAAGTCATAGAATCTGTGACGAAGGGGAAATATCACAACAACAATGAAAAGAATCCAGAAAACATACGGGAATACTATCTGCAAGCTTATATCCCCCTCTACTAAGATTAAATACCTAGAAGAAATGGATGAATATCTGAAATGTGGGAATCACAAACTCACCAAGAGATCAACAGCCTAAACTAGACCAATTAAGTACAGGAAGAAATTGAAGATGTAATAAGGGTAAGCCCGCCAACCCAAAAAATGCCCAGGCCCAGATGGTTCATGGCAGAATCCTATAAAATATTGGTCGAAAAGACTTACAACACATTACTACCAAATTTTGAGAAAGGATACAAACGGAAGGAGTTATCCCAGAGTCCATTCATGAAGCCAGCATCACAGCTAACTATACCAAAGGGGAATAGATACAACAAATAAGGAGAACTATAGACCCTCTCCTAATGAACTCACGATACCAAAATTCTAAACGGGATATATGGAAATTGATACAGACCTCATCATCAAGAAGAATCATCCATCATGACACAGTTGGATTCATACAGAGAATCATGGATGGTTTGCAACAATGAAAATGCATTAAACATTCATCAAAACATATATGAAATCCAGAAGGACAAATACCACACCATCATCTCAAAATAATGTGGAGAAACCTTTGACAAATTCCAACATCGCTTCATGTTTAAAGCCTAAGAGGGATTGGACTCGGAAGAGGGTCATTTCTCAGTGTAATCAAAGCCATATACAGAAACCTACAGCCAATATCATCACAAAGGGGAAAATGACAGAAGCATTCCCCTTAAAGGCAGGAACTTGGACAAGGCTGTCCCCTATCACACTCCTTTTCATATAGTGCTGGAAACCCCTTGCTAAGGAACATAAGGCCAAGAAAGGAATTAGAAGAAGTTCTGTAATTGAAAGAGGAAGTAAGCTTATACCTTTTTGGCTGATGATGATGGATTGTCTACCTAAGGGATCTAAGACTTCACCAGAAAACTCCTAGAAATGAATGAAGAGCTTTGGGAAAGTGGCAGGATACAAATAAATCTAGAAAATCAATAGCCTTCTTCTACTACCAACAACATGGCAACTAAAGAGGAATACAAGGAGACCTTCCCATCCACATAGTGAGCCTCAAAAAACAGTAAAAATCCTAGAACAAACCTAACCAAAGACAGCAAGGTTATCTACAACAAAAATTTAAAAAACCCCTGAAAAAGGAAATTGAGGAAGACACAGAAGGGTGGACAACACCTCCCATGCTCATGGATTGGGAAAGTAATATAGTAAAAATGTCCACGCTACACAACGATGTAACAGATTTAATCAAATCCCAATAAAAAAAAATTTTCCCGCCATCCCCAAGAGTTTCTTCCAGGCTTGGAAAAAAAATGCCTTCAATTTCATATTGGAAAAAAGAAGACCCAAAATAGCTAAAGCAACCTGAAGTGAAAAGAGCAAATCACAGGCGGGATCCGCTTAACCAGACAATTCAAACTATACTACGTATGAGGCTATAGTCATAAAAACAAGCCCCGGTACTGGCACAAAAATAGAAACACCAGTTTTACCCAAGGAATAAACCTGAAGAATCCAAACCTGAGCTATAATATATTTCAGCCACCTCATATTTGAGCAAGTGGGTCAAGAAGACTACAATGAGGAAAGACAGCATCTTCAGTAAGTGGTTTGGGCAAAAACTGGAAATCAACACTTGTAGAAGAATTTTTTGAAAAAAAATTAAACCCTTACCTCTCACCCTGTACACAAAAGTCAATTCCCAGATGGACCAAAGACCTCAACGTGAACCCCAAACTCTGGAGGTGTATAGAAGAGAAACTTGTTGCAGCAGACTATAAGGACATAGGCATAGTAGAAAAACTTCTAAACCAGAAGCAGCTGCACAAGAAATAAGTCAACAATTGAAATGGACTCATTGAAACTAAAGTGTCTGTACATCAAAAGAAAAATCAAGGACAGTGAAGAGAAGACCCACAGAGTGGGAGGAAGCCTTCAACGAGATACATCTGAAAAAGCATTAATTTCCAAGTATACAACTACTCAAAAAAACAAAGAAGAATAAGAACAAATGAATCATCAAAAGAAGGAGCAAATATCTGAATAGAGACTTCACAGGAGGAATTAGAGAGGCACAAGAAAATCTTAAGAAGTTTCCAACATTGCTGAATAATTAAGGGAAACCATATTAAATATCCGTTTTATTAATAATCTTTACTCCCAAAGACTGGCTAGGATCAGGATACGAATGTACCAAGTGCTGGAGAGGTTGGTGTGGGAAAGGGTATCCATTCATCCATTGATGGTGGGAATGTAAACTGTGTACAGCCGCTATGGAAAACGTAGTGTGAGACCCTTAGAACTCAAAATGAAGCCTGCCATTTGACCCAGTCATACCACTCCTGGGTATATACCCACAAGACACATCTTACTGCAAAGATACATGCACAGCTATGTTTATTGCAGCTCTTTCACAGTAGCAAAAGCTGGAAAAGCCCCAGGTGCCCCTCATCTGATGAGTGGAATAGAGAAAATGTTGTATCATGTAATACAATGGTGTTCTATGCAGCGGTAAAGAGGGCATCATGAACTTTCCAGGTAAATGGATGGAGCTAGAAGACATTATGTTAAGTAAAGTAACACAGTCCCCAGAAACAAACAAAAATGTGTGTCCTTATGTGGATGCTAGTACCAATAGCCCAGATAATAAATATTTTCTCATGGAAGAGGGTATGCATAGTAAAAAACAACAACAGAAAGACTGCTTCAAGAAAACGGACCTGAAATGGTGAATTGGGGAAGGGGGAGAGGGTGGGAGAGGGACACGGGTGTATATTTGATGAATGCATATTTAATTGACATGAGTTAACAAGTATCCAGTTTTTGCCCAGACACTGTCTACAGGTAGCATGGAGTTTTAGGGACTTAGTAAAAGTAAATATGTGTATATTAACAACATTGGTTTAAAGGCTCTGATAAAAACGGTAATGCTCTGAGTTTCATGAGATATAAATTATGTTGTCCACATTTGTTTTAGATAAAAATTGTAGATAACATAACTTTGGGATTGGCACATATAAATGTTCTCTAAATTTCCATTGTTGTACAGTATCACCTTGATAGCATTCTCTTGCACCTATAAGATGATTAATGTAAAAATAAGTTTGCTTCCCAAAGTTAATCATATATAGTCACCCAAAAACTATTGATGAACATGTGATGAATTTGATGAAGCTTTCTTGATTCCACCTAAGGTGTGTATAATACAACTGATCTTCTGGAGACTCATGGTTAAAAAAAAGGGGGGGGATAACGAAGACATGACCTTTTTGTCAAAAACCCATTGCAATTCAAATCTTAAAACTACTACGGGAATAAGTTGTATGTTCCAACAGTCAAAAAAATGTCACCAACTTAATGGCTGAGAAAGAAAGATACAGCTTTGCATTGAGTAGGATGTACCAGAAAGTGCCAACTGAAGGTTGACCTGTCTGAAGATTGAAAGGGAAAGAAAAGCCCTCAGATTTGCTATAACATCAGCCCCTCTGTGGATCCTACTTGGAACAACTTTTATAATGAGTCCTACCGAAACTTACCTTCTAGGTGCCGCAAAGTTTAATATGAGAGATTTCTTGCCTCCCCACCATAAAACAAGGAGAAATATGATGGATGATGAAGGTCGTTCTCCAACTGTAAATTGGAGACAACTATGTTATAGAGGTAATCTCTTATAAAACTGGTAAAAACTGCCCTCTTTAATTGACTAATAGACTAAGAACTGTGAAAAGGATTATTCTCTATTCAGAACCATATACTAATATAATACTAAAGTCCTTAAGATATGCACTAAGCAAATATATTAATACAGGAGCTCTGACATCAGCAAATGGAATTATTCTACCAAGGAGATGTTTGGCCAGGGGATCCAAGCCCCCACAAAAGGGTAAAGGAGCTCCTTGCGCCTCTAAAACTGGGATACTTGCAAGAAGAGAGGCGATAAGGCCCTGCTGCCAAAGACCTGACCGTTAACATGGGAAAAATGTATTGAGACCACGCATGCAAGTGTACAGATGGCCTCTGGAATACCAGAGAGTGTTACCAAAGCCATTAACCAATAAAGCAAGATACGGGGTCTCCTGAGTCAGCAAGACTCCATCGTCAGGCACCAGCTACACCTCACCTGCTGGAAATACTGTGAGCAAAAGCAGCCATATGCCTGTTAATCTCAAATCTAATTGCTATTGGCTCTCTCCTTGGAGGAATAACCCAGCTGATGTCACAAGCTTACATCCTCTACAGGTTTAGGAGATGTTATAAGCCACAGTAAGACCCTATCATATTTAAAGGAAACAAAATGTAATTCATGGATTAACATACCATCAAACATATGTGTTCTGTAACCAAAGTAACCTACCATAACTATTAGTGCTGTTTAAATACCTATATATCTAATTGCTTGTGCTTAATTAGTAGGATTGAAAGGTTATTCCTGGACAAACTGTCAGCCCATGAAAGGAAACGGCAAGAATTGACCAGAGTCCAAGACAACAGCTCCAGAGAAAGTAGACTGTTTTGCTTCTCATCCACCTGTGCCCCTTTTCTAAGCCTAGGGAACAATCTGCGGAAGAGGGGGCGTGGTAGAATGTAAGGGCTGTGATTGGTGTGAATGGTGAAACTACAGCACTATAGTCTGGACATTCATTTGATCAAGTTGATTGAACATACTAGCCCCCCCCCCCGACCACTGGATGGTGGGGCTGTGGGGGTTTGGGCACAACAGCCTGCAATTGGTTTTACATGAGGGATGCTTGTACTCATAAATTATCACTTATTGCTAAAAAATGAAAAAAAATTTGAGAGAAAGATGCAGGACAGTTATGGCAGAATGCATGATCTGGGATGGGGTGGGGTGGGATGGGGGGAAGGGAAAGAGAAATATGCCTGAACTGAATTGGAAAATGATGTATGAAATACACAAAGCATCCATAAAAATAATATTAAAAAAGGAAATAGGAATCTTTTGGAAAAATCTCACATTTGTAGCTGCAAGATAAAAATCTTTAAAAAGCAAAGAGGGAAGGCAATCTTTCTAAGGTTTGAAACTCGTGAATTCTGTTGTTGAACGCAGCAGGGAAGGCTGTTAGGAAAGCCATACCCATAGCCCAAAATAACTTATATAACCATAAACCAACCACATCAGGACAGGTAAGATGGTACAGTGGAGGTAAAGGCTTCTGCTGCCAAGTTGGATGACCAGAGTTTGATGGCAGGGATTCATAGAGTAGGAGGAGAGAGAACTTACTCCCACAAGATGTCCTCTGATGTCCACAAATACCAGACACAGATGACATACACACACAGGGGTACATACAGAATAAATAAATAAAAATAAATACATTTAATTAAAATATTTTTAAGACCCTCTTCAAAAATGTTTACATAATCTTGATATTTTCATATTGGCAGAGAAAAATATCCTGGGTGTTTTCCTACTTTTATGTGATATACTATATCTTTAAGGAACATATGGCTATGTTAATATTATGTAAATGATGACAAATGATGTTTTATTGGCTTTCTGGTTAAAAGGATAATGCAACTAAATTTAGTCATGACGGGCCATTTTGCTAGTGGGATTTTATGTTTCTGTGAATCATTTTAAGAGACAACATAAAAGAAAGCAATGAAAGCTATAGGGATGATCCAAATTTCACATTATTTGGAGAGAAAGGGAGTGTCAGATCGAGTGGAGAATTTTAGGAAATGTGTTTGGGTTTGGTAAATTACTTTAATTTCCTCTTTTACATCATTTTTAACTCTTTAAAGCATATGTAGATAGCATATGTACATAGCCAGATAGCTCCAGCTTTGAAAGCAGACTTCTGAAAGACCTTATTTGAATATAAATTTAGGTTCAAATACTTTCCTTTCCCATGCAAACCTATGTGATCTTTCTTAGTAAGAGTTTCCACTTCTTTGTGAATAATTTTTACACATAACTTGAAACCTCCTCTTTGCCTTCAAAAGCATTCTTGTCCAAGGAAAGTTCATGAAGGGAATCACAAGACTCAGAACACATAAGCAGCAAATAGCAAACAGCAAATAGTTTCTACCAAATTGTGAAGTCTCCTCCTTCCACTGAGTCCTTGTGCATTGGTCATTAATGTTGAATAATAGGAAGCCAGTTTTGCCACTTTTGTAGGCTGCTGGAGTCTGCTTGATCACGGTCACTCCATCTATTTGATGCCCCAAGCTATCTTTCAATGGACTCAGATCTAAAGATAGTGTGGTGTTTTAGTATTTTGTGTCAATCTCTCTAAACCTAGACATAGGTGGCTTCTTTAGCTATCTTTTTGTTGTTGTGATGAACACCACGACCAAAGGCAACTTATAGAAGGAAGAATTTATTATGGCTTATGATTCCAGAGGGCTAAGAGTCCATCATGGTTGGGGTGGTGTGACACTAGGGCAGCAGGCAGAGCACTGGGAACCCAAAGCTCTCGGCTCACATTTTCAAAGGTAAATGCAACTCAGAGTGAGCAAATGAAAATAGAGTGAGGCTACGAACATGCCAAGTCCTCCCTCCGGGAACATACTTCCTCCAGCAAGGTTCTGTGACATTACAAACAGCACCACCACCTAGGGGCCATGTGTTGAATGCCTGAGTCTGCAGGGGACAGTTCTCATGCAAGCCACCACAGTGACCAGATCTGAAAGTGTTTCTATGAGAGTGATTTTGGATGGGAGTAACATTTGACAGTGAGGTATGAATAAAGGAAATTGCCTTCCAGTTGTACATGGGCCTCATCTACACTGTTCAAGACCTAGATAGAACAAAAGACAAACCTACGTCAAGCAAGTTCTGCAGAAGGACTCTTCAGACTTGAAATGGAACAGTGGGACTTTGCTGTGTCCTCAGCCTGTCTGTGCACCTTGCAGCTTTCACTCTGGCTGAGCTCTGTAATTGCTGAAGTAATTGATTAGAATTCCCTTCTCTTTATCTCTATCTCTATCTCCATCTCTCCTTTCCTTTGCTTCTCTGGAGAATGGCACTAATGCAATAGGACAGAAGAACTACCTCCCTCAAATTCCACCAGATAATGTCATCAAAGTATAAATAGACAAATCAAATGCTTATATCGTAAATTTAAGTAATTTATCTGAAGTCCTATTAGGGTAGCAATTGGTTTAAAATTATATATAATTTCATAAGAATTCCTAGCTTTATTTCAAGGACAGATTTAGCAGTCTTTGCCCCCAATGTCTATCTATCTATGTAACAGACTTTTGGGACCTCTCCCTTTTTCATGTGGTTTCTCCCATAAAGTAACAATTTCAAACATGGTGGTCTAAGGCTTTCAAGAGCAAAATGCTAAAAGTTTCAGGCATTCTTTGACTAAGAAATTGTAGCATCTCTTGTTGCATGACTTTTTCTGGAAGGAAATGAGCAAACATACATTCACCTCAGATAAGACATCATCCACAGATCAGATGCAGGATTCTACCCAAGTCTAGCTTAGAGAACCAATGTGCTTAGAGTTCCTTCCAGGAGTGTAGGCAGCTTCTCAGGTAGCTGTGTTTCAAAAAGCCACACTCCAGCATGGATGGAAAGTACATCGCCCTAGCTCTATGCCCAACCTGTTGGCAACTCCACTGAACAGTCTCAATTCTTGACTGCTTATCTAACCTTCAGGGAGTACTTAGTAATTGTGCAACTTTCTGAGCCTCATAAGTTTCATGAGCTTGCTGTGTCATATGAGCCTCTTCTGGGAAGGATGTTTCATTGTTGATGCAACAACTGCACAGTTGTCTTTGCACTATCTTCTTCTCATTCAGGGAGCCTTCTCCAACTTAATGATCAAAAGGCATGTATCACAAGCAATCCCCAATGCTTCGGGCTGCCTCAAGCCCAAAGACGTTTACTCCTGAAAAGCTTAAGGATTTGAGTGTTGATGAGGCAACAAGTTATAAGGTTTTAAATTTGGCTATATTAAATTAATTTAATGTTACAGATAAATATATTGTTTCCTAGGAACCTGAAATTACCTGACACTTTGTAAAAGGTGAGGGTATTATAAGGTGCTTTATGTTAATTATTATCTCAAATCTTTATATTGCCTAAAGGCAGCCGGGATTTACAGATGAAGAATGGACTTGATGATGTTCAAACTTGCCCAATGTCATACTGAAGAGCTCTCTCTCAAACTCAACTGGTTTCACTATGAAACAAATCCTTGAATCTACCTTCTCTCATTGTACTTTGTATTTAGAAATCTGATTTCCAAATTTACAGGGGTCAATCACCAATGTAGTACATTGATGCTATTCACAGGGCTGATTTGAACTCATTTCCAATGAACCTTAATACAGAAGAGATAAAGTCTCTGAATTAAACCACACAGCTGTTTTATAGTACCAATAAAAAGACATATTGGTAAATGTCTCAGCACATAAGCATGTAAGCAATGACCTGGACACTAAAATGCTGTTTCTGGAGCATTACAGGGTGGTGTATCCTCCCTTCTATTCTTGAAGGCCCTCATTTTAACATTCACCATACTGAGAAATAATTATCTCATGGATATTTACCAGTGGTGGCTAGCTCTATGGATTCAGGCACTGGGTTAACCTCTTTAATGGTTGTTGCCTCTATCACTGACATCCTTCAGACTAAGCATGAGCTCACATTTGTTGAATGAATGTTTGATGATGACAGATACTTCCAAATTTTTCTGTTAGCACACAGTGCCACTGAATGTCACTTCACTCATTCTAAATGATCAATTCTACCACCCAAGCAGAAACACAAAGGGCAGATTCAGATGAATTGAGGAAGGCTTTGAGGCCCTTTCTGCTGTGGAGCATTGCCTGATAGAGCTGGATCCTGTGTGCTGTCAGATATGAATTATTCATTGACACCTCACTCCTACATCATTATACCTTTTATTCTGCTGTGTCTGCACAGATAGGATTGATTCACACATCATACCTCATACCCGCTAACATTTATAATCAGAAAGACTAGAAACATTTTCGCAGAGAAGAAAAACATGTAAGAATACACTCAAGCTAACCACACTTGTAATTGGTTCTCCAGTATCTAACTAAGCAAGAGATGTACTGGAAGAAAGAAAAAAAATGTGTCACTTTTTGTCAAAATATTCATTGCTTAGGCAGTAACTCCCAAATAGAAATACCTACATTTACACAAAGCTTAGAAAATATGAATCAGTTTGTGAAATCTGACACCACATGTTCCAAAATAGGACATTTTGCTGGCAATGATTTCAAGGCACCAGCTTGGAAAATCTATACAGAGCATTCCAACCACGGAAATGTATGAATCAAGCATAGTGTTCTGAATTAGAGAGAGAGAGAGAGAGAGAGAGAGAGAGAGAGAGAGAGAGAGAGAGAGAGAGTCTTTTTTTCTTTTCTTTTTTGAGACACAGTCTCCCTGCAGCCACAGCTGTCCTGGAACTCACTACGTTAGACCAGGCTGGCCATGAACTCACACAGGCCCACCTGCCTCTGCCTCTTGAGTGCTGGGATTTAAAGGCAAGCCCTACCACTCCTGGCTGAGAGAAAGTCATGTTTTTGTGTTTATATGTAGTCTTTCCCACAGGAAATAGACCCATGAATATTGCACCAAAGCAGGCAGACAGACAGACTTACAAACTTAGAGAATGCCAAGAAGGAAAGCCAATTAAGTCAGCAATAAGTTTGGATTTAAAGATTATGTGTTGACCATAGCCTTCTATTTCTATTGGTTTCCTTCCTGGTTATTCTGATAAATAACTATGAGCAATAGAAACTTTGAGGTACACTCTGGAAACTTCAGACATAGAAGTCATCTCAGTCCATGACTTTAATTAATTAATTAATTTATTTATTTATTTATTTATTTATTTTTTGGTCTTTTTGAGGCAGGGTCTCCCTGTAGCTCCAGCTGTCCTGGAACTCGCTCTGTAGACCAGGCTGGCCTTGAACTCACAAAGATCCGCCTGCCTCTGCCTCCCAAGTGCTAGGATTAAAGGTGTGCACCACCGCGCCTGGCTCAGTCCATGAATTTTAGATAAGATTGTACATTCTATAGGGAGATGCTTACCGATGCTGTGTTTGATGAAGAAACATGATCATGGAGACTCCATTAAGCCTCAGAAATGGTTTGGATAAGTTTAGCACCTTTGACCCCAAACACTAGAGTCCAGTTTGTGTTATGATACAGATGTTTCTTATAATTCTCATACGTTATTGAAAATAACTTGAACCAGCATGTAGGTTTTCGAAGCCTAAGTCAACTAGAAATCCAAGGCACTTCCAGAGGTAATATTCTTGAAAACACTAGGATTCTAGTTCACTTTAAATCCCCTGTATAGCCTCCCTTAGCATCCCACCATGCTCTATCCATTCTTGGATGAATGACCACAGTTGCCTGGAAGAAGTGTGAGGCAGACTGAAGACAACAGAGAATTGTATTTCCCAAACAGAGCAAGTGTTCATACCACTGAAACTAAAACCCCAGGAGACAGTCATGCACCTTCTACTTCTTCACTGTTTTTGAGGCCCAGGAACCCAAAAGCTGAAAATGAAATTATTTATATAATATGTACATTCAAAGACTTCTGGCTTATAACTCAGAAGTATATAATTTGTATAATTGTGAGCAAAGGGGTTGCAGGGGTGGCTCAGCAGTTAAGAGCATCTAGCAAAGGACCCAAGGTTGATTCCCAACATTCCTGGTGGGCAGCTGACAACAGCCAGTAATTCCAGGGGATCCAATGCTGTCTCCTGGACTTCAATGATCTACACACACACACACACACACACACACACACACACACGAAAAGAAATCTTTAAAAACAGATTATGTGTGTTGGAATACTTATTTATAAAACCTAACCAATTTAGAATTGCTAGTTTTTTATGCTCAGCAAATAAAAGCACTTGCCAGCAAGCTTGACAACCTTAAAGTTGAGTTTAATCCCTGGGGAACCCACAAATTCCCTCTCACAAACTGCTGTCCTGTGACCTCCACATGCATGTGCTATGACATGCACATACACCCACATACTAGATAGAATTATTATGTTTGTCAAAAGACTTCAGGTTTCCTTCAAGATTCAAATCACTATGATGTAACTAATCTAGTTCTAATATGCCATGTGTGTAAAGGTACTTTGTGGTTTATATTAAAGTACTAGATGAGTATAAAAAAAAAAGAATAAAAATGTGAGAAGTGGGTTTGGAGAGATGGTTCAGTGTTTAAGAGAACTGGCTATTCTTTCAGAGGACCCAGATTTAGTTCCCTGTATCTACGTGGTAGCTAGTAACTGTGCAAAAGTTCAGTTCTAGCACATTCAATGCTCTCTTTTGGCCTCTGGGTTGTCTTGCACGACACCACAGACAAAACGATATCTATAGGCAAAACACTCAAACACATAAAATGCCAAAACTTTTCTAAAAAATCGTTTTAATGTGAGAAGACCACAGAAGTGAGAAGATATTTAGGTTATTATTTTTTGACAGGGTCTCCCTAATCAGGGCTTGGCTTCAGTCTCACAGAGATCCACTTGTCTCTGCCTCCTGAGGGATGGGATTAAAGACACATGCCAACATTTGAAGCTAATTCATAAACATGGGCATCCTGTTCACTTAGTTGGAAAGGGGTGGATTAAAATTTGGAAAAGCAACTTTCCAAGAGTTGGCTTAGTGAGCATTTTGTGAATTCATAAATGCTTATAGTGAAAGACCACTCCTTTCAAGCATGTACTATAATGTTCTGTTGTCACAGTTTATCACAGAAGGTACGTATATTGGCCAGTGATGTTGTAGAAGATTTCTCTGGCATATATAGTACTTGATAGTGGCAGGTAATTCATGCTTAGTCTCTGTACATGCAGAGTAAAGTAGTTCCAGACATGTTCGGTCAATGCCCCTGGCACTGCCTGGCTCATCTCTTTTTGTTTCTGCAGCTTCACCAGACACTCTCCCTGTGAGTATGTGAGGAAAGTGACTGGGGGTCGCAGAAGTAAGGAATTTGGGCACCAACATTATGCAGCCCACAACAAAGGTGGGGGAAGGGACACCCTGTGCATATCTGAGAAAACAAGAACCTTTCTTCTATATAATTATTTGTTTCTGTAGTCATTCTTGGTTCTTAGGCATATATTTCTTATTTAAATCTAAATATTTCAGAACCTATAAATAATAAGCATAAATAAGAGTAAGCTAATGGAGAATCTATCAAACTAAAAGGTAAGGAGACATAGGCCCAAGATCTATGGTGAGGTATAAAATAAGTCTGGCTTCTCAACAGTGGTACTTTCAGGAAAAATACAACTGTCTTGTACAGTTTAGATTACAATGGTGTAGGTATGAAAAATGCCAAACATTATGTGTAGTTCTCCAAAGAAAATAATTTTTCTGGGCAACTGAAATCTATCTTCCAATATTTTAAATAGGACAAGTTAAAAATTTTCAGAAAGAAGCTGGGTATGATGGTAAACACCTGTACTCCTAGTACCTGGGAAGTACAGGCAGGAGGGGCAAGTTCACCCTTAGTCCGAGGTACTGTATCAAAAAAAAAAGAAAAAGAAGAAGAAGAAAAAAGCCAACAATAGACTTAATTACACATTGTTAGATTCTGGAAAGAAATAATGGCTCAAAATATGAAAAGATAAAATTTTGTCTGCATGTTTCCTTTAGAGAAGAAAATGAAAAAAAAAATTCAGGGAGTAAGCAATTATTTTTGCAAAATTCTCATTCAAAGAACTTTGGAAAGAACTCTGTGTATCATTAGAAAAAATTTAACCACCTGATCCAAAGTTAAGTATTAGGTTAGAGAGGTCTGTAGAAAGAGTACCAGAAATTTGCCATGTTCTGGGCACTGGAGATTGGAGATACTGCGGAGGATGTTCAAGAGCAGAGCTCTCTGTTTCAAAGCAGGAAAACAGTCGTTAGTCAGTGGGAATTGGAATCTAAAATGGGATAGACGTCATCAGCAAGCCGGGCTCACACTCTGCTCTCTGCTCCCATCTCAGGATTAAAAGCCTGGCCTCATTCTGGAATATCACAGAAGAATGTGAAGGCCAAACTGTCTTCAAGTTTCAGTGAAATAATATGCATTTTTACAAACTAAAGCTAAGAATTTGACAGTAAGTACAGACCATAGTCCAAGATTATAAAAGAATGACATGATATCAAGGAGAAATAATTGTAAGATTTCATATGGTTTGCCTGAAAAAAGTGAAAGAAAGCATGAAAATAATTCCCATCTTCATCACAAATAGAATTCTAGAGATCATGAAGATTTAGTTGGTCATATTTACATTTTATGAGGGAATCTGATACAGCTTTTTCACTATTAGTGAATAAGACAGACTATATTTATGTGAATATTCAAATGAGATAAGCTAGTATATTTGAAAAGTAAACATCAATGCACCAGTTTCAAATAAGAATTTTCCTAGTTGTGGTTTCAAGGCTTTGTTCATGAAGTTTTCAAAACTTGTACATAGGTGGTGAAGGAGTTAAGATCTTAAATATTTTTGTATGTTAATGGTCTACATGTGAGTTTAATTTCAATGGCGAATGTGAAGTTCTTTTTGTGGATTAAAATTTCAGACAGACAGTTATAGAATGGCAAGGATCAAACCTGTCGCCATCCTGTGTAAGACAGGGATTTGAGATGAATGTATACCTTGAAAACATGAAATATTATATGGACAAATGCAAAGGTCTAAATTTATCACATAAAAAGTGATGGCTCCATTAAATATAATTTTCATAGACCAGATATAGAGGAAGATAATAGTTTTAAGTCTTGTATGTTAAGAATTATGAGAACATTTCTAGAAAAGGCAACAGGGTAAAATTCAGTATTATATCTTGTGAGGAATGATGAATAAAATAGGAAATTTACTATGAAGCAAGTAATGGTTGGTTTCTCTGATGTGGAAGGTTTTTGTGGGGGCAGGAGGCAGGAAGTAGATTATTCGATGTCACCGTAAGGGCTCTAAAGGACAACTTTAAGAAGATAGATTCTGACATCAAGAAATTTTCACATGATGCTCAAAAATGTGTATACTTTCCTCTGAAATATGGGATGGATTACCAGATCATAGAATTGGAAGAGAGAAACATTATGCTGCATTTCATCAATGTCTATTTTAAACTTCGAGAGGATTCTGTGATTTGGGAGAGAGTGTCTTTATCTACTTAATATCTTTAATTCATAGTTTTATTTTAAAAAAGTACAGAAAGAAAAACCAATGAGACAAGTTGTTCTCTAGCAACACAAATATGGCTTTTTAAGGGATTTGCAGTCTCTTTATATCTAGAAATATTGGAATCCTGTCAATCAGTTCCTCCTAAAACTCATCTTCCCTTTCATATTCTGGCAATACCAAGAAAAACGTTTTGAATTTTGTAGCTGTAAAGAGCCTTGTTTTCCATATGTTTGCTTTCTGTGTTACATTAGCTCTGAGAATCTCTAAAGTAGAGGAGAGATTAAGGTACAAATATTTACTTTGTTAGGAGGTGCTCACAGTTGACTCTAGGAATCCTTACCTAACCATGTCAGAACTTTCATCACAAAACCAGCAGAAAATGGATTAGATTTGACAAGAGGATTCAGAAGGAAGGCAATGACTTTGTGCAAAATCAACTCAGTGACTGCTGGGCTCAAAATATTTTTACACTGAATACTTAATGACATTTTCTAGTATTTCTTTGCTAAAATATCAACTCTCAATGTAGAAGAAATCTTAAAGCTGGATTCAGAAATAGCTTATTATAGAGAATTGCTCCCAAATACCACCACCCTGATAGTCACAATTTTATAAAATGCACACACAAGCTGTCAAAAATATAGAGAAGATGTTTGGCTCACCAAATGAACAGAAACAGTATGTGACTTAGCAAGCATCTCATTATATTGGTTGACTAAACTTTATATCTGGATGACTTGGCACTGTTTTGCTGCTGAGCAGAAGTATATGAAATATTTGGCTTCTTTTATTTTTATTTACTTCTATAAATAAATAGGAAAGCTATATCAACTGTATTTTAATTTGTGTGAAACAATGTCATATTCATGCTGTCACCAATTGGACAGTGAGTTATATTTAACTAGGGGATGGCAGCTACAGTAACTCTCCACTGTAAATTGAAATTCAGTATCTTTATGGGGTTCATCAAAATAGAGCCATATTAACCAATAGTATACTTCTAAATTTATAAAATGTGGATTGGAGCTACATCTGCTTCTGTTACCAATTTGCATTCCATGGTACGTATTTTTGAACATTCATAATTATGTTTGAGGATAGCACTTGTCTTCTGCTCTGAGGAAATCATTTTTGCTACAAGCTAAATAGATACTCTTTCAATGGTGATAATAAGTGTGAACTGATTTCTCATTCTTGCCGAATACCCTCTAAAATTTGAGTAATTATTCCATATACCTCCAAGACAGAGTTAAGAAGTCCACACAGAGTTAGGAGCCACAGAAAGATGTACATGACAAGTTAAACCCGAAGCAGTTAATAGATTTTGGATCTACTTGACCTCAGACAAATGAGATCTCTTTCCATGCTCCTTTTTGTACTAGAACTGTGCCATGCTTACCTTCGAAGAAGAGACCAAGACATATAAAACAAACCTCCCACTTAGTCATCAAATAGAACAGTCTACAACTGTTCTATTTGATGCACACTTTCCCTTGGAAGCTTTTTCCGGACATCACCACCTCATCACTAATGCCCATCTTCACTCTACCTGCAGAATGAATTTCTCTCTTGTCTATAACACATCTGACTGACGGCCTCCCAGGCCTCACTCTTCCTTGATCTGCTTGTTGACTCTGACACAAATGATGCTTTTGTATTATTATTTCTGGTTGAATTATTACAGTGTCTTCTAAACCTCTGTTTGATCCCTTCTTCTTATGTGCTTTTTATCAGTAAATGCACCAACCCAATCTGTCAAAAACAAAATGAATCACAAATCCACTTACTAACACTCTTGATAAGTCCCATTTTAAATTACTCAGCCCATTGAGTACATACAGAAGTGAATATGCAAAAGATTACATATCCTTTGGTTTGTGTTGATGGTCTCAGGAGAATGTAACTAAGAATAGAATATAGGTGACCTTGCTTTTTCTGTTTATTTTCATGGTGATTGAAAATGTATAGATATTGAAAAGTGAG
Source organism: Rhizomys pruinosus (assembly GCA_009823505.1). NCBI lineage: Eukaryota > Metazoa > Chordata > Mammalia > Rodentia > Spalacidae > Rhizomys > Rhizomys pruinosus. The sequence goes on from VZQC01009117.1 coordinate 1,357,450, forward strand.
ATATATTTTTCAAGAGGATGCTAATAGTATTTCTTCTAAAGAATGAAATGAAGAGATAGAACTAAGTGAGGAAAGAATCACTCCCACTCTCCTGGTTAAGGGGGGCTATAAATGCTCCTAGCTCACTAGAAATCTCCAAATCGTACTCACTTGGGGGGGGGTCAATTCAATTTAAGATTAACTTCAGAAGAAATATCTTGTATTCAGTACCTAACCAAGCAATAAATTCTTGGAATTTAGATCATAAAATATTACTTATCCTGATAGGAGGATCAATTCTAATCCTGAAAATTCATTATCTCCAGTCATTCCAATCAAGAGGAGGAGGGCATGGCCCAGGCAGGGGTGGCTTATCGTCACCTGGTAGATAAGGCAATATTCACTTTCCATATCATAATTTCATGAGAACAATCTTTTCACTTTACTAGATGAAAGAAATTTTAATATTTTGATATTAAATACAATAAGAATTCTAATGCTTTTTCTTTGTTTATGAAGAAAATGTTCCTAGTTTCATTCACAGTTCAATATCTATTTGAGCTTCCTGGGGTCCTTCCCTGGGATTGTGAACTTCATTCAGTGACTGGCTTCACAGCAATGCTGCAAGGATTGGGGTACATAATAATAGACAAACAGCATGCTTCTTAATATGTTTTATGGACCTCTAATCCAACTACTTGTTTCCTTTCTAATTTTCTTATCCGTATTCTAGCTTCTCAGTGACTAGCTTCATGGATGGCATCTGTGTAGTAGGGGCCAATAAAGACTGGGGGTTCTATGAATAAAGCTGTGAATAGCTGTCTTCTGAATATATCTACATTGTCAATATTATGCTTAGAAAATTTGCTGTATTGACCCAGCAGTGTATCATAAGTGTCAAAGCCCTCTAGTGACTTCCAAGAACTGATCACTGCAGCTTAGTAGAGCTACAGCTGCTCAGAGTTTGAATCAGGTTCCTGAAGTTCAACAGTTTTACTCCTATTATAACTTGAACCTTTAGAACAGAATTTCATTGGAGATTGTGATTGTTGTTAATGTTATTTTTCTAAAATCAGTAGAGATCTTAATATCCAGTCCATAGTAAAGAAAAATGATTGTTCTGAAAAGTATATAACGTCACGTTTATAACAATGGTTTGTGATGTAGACCAATTATGTCAATATTTTAAATTTTTCTGAAGTAACATTTTTTAATATTTATTTATTAATTTTATTTTATATTCATGAGCATCTTGCTTGCATGTATGTAAGTCCACCTGTGTCATACGATGCCCAGAGAATCAGAAGAGGGCATTTGATCCCCTGGAGCTAGAGTTAGGGATGGTTGTTAGCTTGTTAGCCACCATGTGTCTTCTGGGAACTGAACGAAGGTCCACTGTTGAGCCATCTCTCCAGCCCTTAAAGTAATATTTTTAATGAAAAATTAGATATATTTCATGTGTGAAAGATATCTGAAACTGACTTAAAGAATCTTACTTTAGAATACTGATCTCTGTTGAAACTTTAATGGATAGCAGACAAAAAGATAAACTTTCATTTCTACAGGAAAGAAAATCCCAAGAGAAGATAGATGGATTTTAATTTAGTGAGAATAGACCTACAAATTAATTCATTTGTCAGGGTTGGGCAGGGTGACTAACTAGGCGAGGTCATTCAGAGCCAGCTCTCTCCCACCAGTCCTGGAATGCTGCTTTGCTGCCGATTTAAATTTATATGCTCACTCCTGGACTGAACATCCTTCTTTTTGACTCACTCCGTCCCCACAGACTCCTGGTTGTAGGGCAGGAAGTTGGTTCTGTCACCTCCAAGTTTTCATTCTATTTTCGTCAGTGTTCTGGGAGTAGAACTGACAGAGGCAAGTGTCATTTTCTGACAGGAGAGTGGCACTGGGAGTCATACTCATCCTCTCATTATAACATTTAGAGAGGCATGGTGTCCCCGGAGTAAATACTCAGTGTTTACTGGTCTTAATTCAGTGCTTGCTCTAATAGAGAGCTCTGTCATTCCATTTCCCCCACTGGACTGAATTTCATTTTATTTCCCAAATACATGGATTAAGAAAAATGACTTAAGGATCTAGAGTTCTAATTTTTCTTACAATTGAATGCAATATATTTCTGCAGTTCTCGTTCTATTAGGTCAGTGCAAGCAAGTACCTGTCATTGTCTAATATTTAGCAGCACTAAGACATGAAGGTCAAAATTAAACCCTTAGCTGGGGTCTGCTTAGACCAGCAAGGGAGAGACTCCAGCTACAACTTTCATTCTTATTTTGATGCACGTTCCTCTTCTTTAATAAACCCATTAAATCAAGCGAACTTAATGAAAGATACCAAATGGAAAGGAATGGTTCAACCTTCACTAAACATTTATACAAATAAAATTAATAAATCATTGTCAATTTCCTCTCTTTACATTCAGGGAAGATATAGCATCGTTGGAATGAAATGTTAGAATTCTGTAATTTTAGCTACATTGTTTCAAGTTTAGATTACAGCTCTTGACTCCTTAACCATCAGAAATGCTCTGTGGTCTTACATACAAACCCATCTCATTTACTTTATAGTTCTATCTCTTAAAAATCTAAAGTCCTAAACATTCATGACACTACAAATGGAAAAATTCTACACATGGCCTCATGTGACAGACTGCAGTCAGAACAACTGTGGTACATGGAGTGTGGTGGGATGCTCCTTTAATCCCTGCACTCAGGAAGCAGAGGCAGGTAGATATTAGTCAGCTGGAGGCCAGCCTAGTCTACATAGTGATTTCCAGGCCAGCTAAGGCTGCAGAGAGACCCTGTCACAAAAACAACAGCAGCAACCTGCATAAGATTGCCTTCAAGTTATTTGCATATGTGTATGTAAACTATAAATGAATGTCCTGTTTAGACTTGCATTGAATCCCTTTCACATGTGCATATACTTACTGATGTCATCAGTAAGTATATGCACATGTGAAAACAATCTGAAACCCAAAACACTTGTGGTCATAACCCTTTCGGACGAGGTGCATTCAACCTGTACATTATTACTTTGACATTTCAGCTTATGGAACTCTATACTCTTCTTTCCAAACATATTATACAGTTGACTGATATTTGCTCTGTAATTAACAGATTCAGTGCTTATAATTAATCTTTTTAATATAACTTCTCCACTTCCTAGCCTTTTGTTTTGATTAATCTACTATTTCTTATTTCATTAAGTAGTTTTCCAGGATTTTGCTGTGTTTTTCTATGTTCCAGACAGAGCATCTGCTTTTCCCTAAAGTTCAGTCTAAAGGGTAGCGCACTCATTCTCCTACTTACCAAGGTTTCCATGAATGCTATATGTCTTTGGACATTTTCTGGAAACAGCAAGAGCTCCAAAGACACTCATGTGATTCCTGCTTGCGTGTTCATGAAAAATATTTTAATTATGTTAAAATAGCTTCACCAAAATACTCATGCTGTTGCAATGTTTAAAAACTCTTCAAAGGAGCTGGAGAGATGGCTCATTGGTTAAGAGCACTGGCTGGGTTTGCGGAGGACCCAGGTTCAATTCCTAGGACCTATATGGCAGCTAACAACTGCTTATAACTCCAGTTCCATGATATCTGACTCCCTCTTCTGACCTGTGTGGGCATAGCATGACAATGACATGGGCGCACTTAACATACATGCAGAGATAAATATATATATAATAAAATATTCTCCAAGGATATGAGGAGCATATTTGAAATAATCAGTTTATTTTTACATTTTAGGAAAGGATTTTGTTTCTTTTATGCTTGACATTTTTTCTCCTTTATTTGTTAAAAATCTTTGTATTCAGTAACACCAATTAAGCAGAAGATATCTTGTATATCTTTTTGTCTTATAAATATAGTGCCATATTTATGATCATTTAAATATCTTCCTCTTTCCAATTCTTGTTGTGAGAACTTTCAAGCCAGCCTATCACACTTCTCCGGTTTTCAGCTTGTTAGTTCTGCTCTTGTACTGTTATGTGGCTTTGCTTTTTTATATTACCTTGCCATTCCTTTGTTAATTATGTTAGCACTTTTCTCTTTATATTTCTTATCTTTTAATTGCTGCTATTTCTTGGGATTTTTCTGTACTCATGTTCTATGTTGGGGCATTTAAGAAATGTCTCATTTCTCCAAGAGATTAATAATTGATTGATGAAGTAAGAAAGGACAGTCATTTAGGGGTTGAGTGCACTCTAGGTTTCGGTTGCAGCCCATAAGGCTTTCCATTCCTGAATATGTTTTTGACTGAGAGTGATTATTTGTTTCTCATTCTAAAAGGCATATCTCAGATGAAGTTCCTTCATCAGTTCCCTTTCCTCTGGGTCCCCTGCATCTCTGACTGAAATGCCAACTAGAACAGGCCTGTCTTTCTCATTTGTCTTTTGTCAGTCCGAAGAACTGCTTGAGATTCATTCATAAGATCTCCATTTGGTTTTATGTGAGGTTGTATCAACAATGTTTTTTTAGTTAATGCCTCACGGTAGAATTTTCTACAACGATGGGCACATCTTTTAGGAGGAAATATGTTCCCTGTTTAATAATAAAAACATGAGCTGTTTTTGTTGTTTTTTTTTCTCTTTATCCTCTTCTATTTTGGTTCAGAGATGACAGCATTTGGAAAATATTCTTTATAATTTAATTTCTGGTTTGAATTTTTAGTTCTTTTCTTACTTTTATAAAGTATCTTCTCTATACAGTGCACACACACACACACACACACACACACACATCCACAGCCTTTTTCAAAGGTGTTTATGGTACAAGTTGTGACTCTGACCTTGCTGTTGGAACTCCTGTCCCTCTGCAATACTTCCCTGTTGTACTGGAATCTGATTCTTTATCCTGTCCTTTACCTTTTCATCTATTTCTCCTTTAATGCATAATTTTCAGTGGCTTAGTATGGGTTCCTAGAGGTCTAATGCCTATGTCTCTTCCTTTCCCTCCTATTAACTCATTCACCAGATCATTATTTTCTTCCTTTTCTTCTTTCATCTTCTGTACATTCTTTCTTAGCAAGTTCCTCATTTTCTGAACTTCCAGATTACATGGACATGTTTATTTCTGGGACTAACACCGCTCGTGTTCTATGTCTGCATTGTAATGGTTGGCTATCTTTTCATTACCTCATTTCCATCTCTTCAAAGCATCTTGTCATCTTGTCTTCTACACATACCATAGCTGGATCCCCCTTTACCTCATCAGATAATACATTTAAGAGTGCATATTTCTATCTTTGACACTATTGTAAAATCCATTACTTGGTTTAGGTTATCTGTTTTCAATATTCACTAATCTTCTCTTATCTTCCCCTCCTCTCTCTCTCTCTCTCTCTCTCTCTCTCTCTCTCTCTCTCCTCCATACATTACCTGCAGGTATCACATAACCCACTTAGTTACAAGTAAGCATTTATTAATGGTAACATTCATATTTCTGCAGTTACATAGAATTGAACTTAAGTTTTCTTTGTTTTTCCTATCTTGATCCTCACACTATATTAATTTCCAGTATTCAAAGCCTTTGCCTTGGCCTTGCCTCTCCTTCCATTGTCATAGCCTAAGACCTGGGTGTCAATGTCAGTTTCCAGTGACTGTAATGTATCATTCTACTTGTACCAATAAGCAAAACATTCTCCTGCCAAAGAAGACATCCTGAACTACAATAATGTCACTGCCTGCTAATAATGGCATCTGTGACTCCCTTTGTGCAGCTCATGAACCATTAATTGCTCCACATTCTTTGTAAGGTGTTCTACCCAGTGCTTCCAGCCTTATGATGCAGTTGCTTGAGTGTTGCCTTATGATATAGTTGCTTGGGTATTACCCTCTACTGGTACCCTGACATCTGCTAGGATCCAAGTCACATTCAAACAGTCACTTCTGTGCTCAAGCCCATAGCATTGCTTTCATCCAGGAGTTCTGCTTTCCATTAGCATGCTTGCCAGAATCTTACTCATCCTTTGCAGACACAAACTTTCTTTATAAAGTCCTTTAGCTTTCTGTGGCCACATGGACTCTTCCTTGTGTCTGTGCACCATGTGCTATTTATAGCATTATCTTCCTGACCTTTCTTAGGTTCCTTAGTTTTGTCAGGCCATATTTTCTCCCTGTAGTTTCATATTAGTGGTTTGGTTTTCATAGAATGTTCCTTCTCTTATACTGAATATGTATTTGTTGCTTCTCAGATGTCACTTCTTGTAAAATCCTTTTCCTTATATTAATAGATTTTCAGAACTTTCTCCTATGCTTAAGGTCTTTAAAATAACTATATCAAGTCAACATTATGGAGGTAAGAAAGGATTCCAGATCTATTTTGTTATCTGATGTGTATCAAACACGAATACTGTAATTCCTGGAATATAGTGAACATTAAATTATTCATTGAAAAGCAAATGAATAAATGATGAAGAATTTTTAGTCTATACCTTTTCTCAGTGTTTTAGCCTGAATTATACTTTTTTTTTAAATTTTTTTTTATTATTTATTTCTGTATGTGTACGAATGTACTGTCTGCATGTAGGTCTGTGCACCCGTGTCGTGCAATGCCGCGGAGTTCAGAAGAGGGTCTCGGATTCCCCTGGAACTGGAGTTCTCCTGGAATTGGAGTTACAGACGGTTCTCAGCCGCCATGTGGGTGCTGGGGATCGAACCCGGGTCCTCTGCAAGAGCGGTCGGCGCTCTTAACCGCTAGGCCATCCCTCCAGCCCAGCCTGAATTATACTTTATAATGAATTGTCTTGCCATTTTATATAAGGTTTTTAGTCTTTTGAAGTAAAAAACTTTGTATTGTTCATCTTGGCATCCCCTACCCATAGCACTGTGCCAAAGAGTCATGAGACTAATAAATGTTTGCTGAATTAAACTGACTCAAATTAAACTTTCAGAGCAATATTAAGTTATTGCCAGGACATCACAGATGGTAAATGACAATTTCCTTCCTAATAGCTTCCAAGGTTGATGATGAAATAAAACCAGTCAAGCATTCATCAGTGTGAGAAAAGCTCATACATAGCAAATCTCTGTTTTAACACCACTATATTGTTGCTTCCTTTGCCACCCTAAGATACTTTGTTTCATACCCACACCTTTGCTTAGAGCATTGAAACAGTTCTCTTGAGCTACTTTACCAAGGAGTCATCGATGCCAGAAGGAAGAAAATCCATTAAAACAGGCTGTTTTAGTTTTGGGCAATGTTCTCCAAAACTAACAGTGAAAATGTCTGTGTGGTTTTTAATCCACTTTTCCTAGTTGCCTACCTGACTGGAATCTCTTAGTTACTTCTAGTTATAGAAAGAACACTAAAGATGCATAGCATTAAAGGCTCTTAAAATCCTACACATTCGAAATGCTTGCTGAATAAACCACTCCAGGCTTCTGGAAGTGTATGTGATGGTAGAAGCTATCCAAAAGGTGAAAAGTGTAGAGGGGCTTGCGGCTCTGGTCTCCATGCCTTCTGGCGCCCTCTGGTGTCGCTAAGGGAGAACTGCGGGAGCAAACAACAGTGGGCCCCTGTAGTTGGAGAAGCTCCCTTCCTATATACTTGAGTGGTGTGAGGATGAAAGGTTCCAAAGGAAATGCACATTATTTATTGTGCAGCACTTTTTGTAACTAAGAAATATAATATAATCTGCCCATGTTATTTTTGGTTCTTTTTCGATCAATGACTTTCGGAAACATCACAGTGTTTTCCTCACTTAATTAAATGTGGCCAGTGGGAAATTGGAAAAGTCCATCTTAAACATTTAAACTGTCTGTTTTTTAATAAAAACAATATTTTCTTTGTCGCAAAGGTCTGTGTCCATGTGGATCTTGAATAAGCGTTCTTAAATCTCACAAACAGTAACAGATCAGATAAATGTAAAATTTTTACTTTCCTTGGGAGATTGATTTGTCATCTTTCTAGCTGTGACTATGTGTGTTACTCATTTTAATATGCTTACCATTAAAGATAACATCACTGCTTTAGTCCTGATGCTTTAATCACACAGATACCCTGCATATTAATTCAGGACACTGATAACCATCACCATAGCAACCTACAACAAACAAAACCGGGAAGATGACCTCGGGAAGATATTGATGAAGTCCCCACTTTGTATTGTCCTCTTCTGGACTCCTCCAGAGCTTAGATCTTATGAATGTCCTGGGAAGTTTTGTGTCATCATTGATAATCAGGACTGCTATTGGTAAATAAAACCAGTCAAGCATTCATCAGTGTGAGAAAAGCTCATAAATAGCAAATCTCTGTTTTAACACCACTATATTGTTGCTTCCTTTGCCACCCTAAGATACTTTGTTTCATACCCACACCTTTGCTTAGAGCATTGAAACAGTTCTCTTGAGCTACTTTACCAAGGAGTCATCGATGCCAGAAGGAAGAAAATCCATTAAAACAGGCCTTTTTAGTTTTGGGCAATGTTTTCCTAAACTAACAATGAAAATGTCTGTGTGGTTTTTAATCCACTTTTCCTAGTTGCCTACCTGACTGGAATCTCTTAGTTACTTCTAGTTATAGAAAGAACACTAAAATATAAACTTGTATGTCTCATTTTAAGCTTATTAAGAAATGGGAATCATAGGCCTAAGTGAATGATAAGTGGAATAGGTCACATAAAAACTAAGAATTAAAATGTATGAAAGCTAGAGAGAAATCTTAAAATTTTAATAGAGGTTAATTTTAGATCAAAGTTCAAAGTACGCTATCAACCTAGGTTAATTAATACGATGCCAACAATACTGCTCCTACTTTTATAGCTGTCAGTTTCTACGAAAGCCTTTGCTTATTTAGGAATAAGAAGGTCAGTGAATAAAAATAACTTCAAATTATTTATTTAAGACAGGAGAGTAACACTGCATGTACTACAGAGTTTGGTTAGAGGGAAAACAAAACAAAAAATTTCAACAAACATGAATATCACCCTCTTCCATAAACTGGTGCGGTCTAGGATCAAACCTTCTGCCTGGTCCAGGACTTTGCTTCCTCCTGTAAGCACTTAGTGAAATGCAAATACTAGATTTCCAGGGAGTCCAGTTGAATCCTAGTTCTTCCTCTGACCAATTGTGTGATTATGTACTAATCAATGTCCCCAGCACAACAAAACAAGACCTAATAATTTAATGAGCTTTGAGAAACCCATATGTAGAGCAGCCCCTTCCTCACAGCAAGGTCCACTAGTGGGCTTCTTCACTTCAGTTCTCAGCTCCCAGAAATATTTCCTCAGACTGTCCTTAGTCCAACTTCTCTTTTTTTTATTATTAATTTTATTTATTTCTGTATGTGTATGAATGTACTGTCTGCTTACAAGTTTGTGCACCCATGTCGTGCAATGCCACAGAGATCAGAAGAGGGTGTCTGATTCCCCTGGAACAGGAGTTCTCCTGGAATTGGAGTTTCAGACGGAGAGCCATCATGTGGGTGCTGGGGATCGAACCCGGGTCCTCTGCGACAGCGTCGGTGCTCCCAACTGCTAGGCCATCTCTCCAGCTTCTCTTTTGAGCAACAAAACCCCAATTGGAGCACTAATGTTGATATCTGCATTTGGATGGAACATTGTATTTCTAATATGTTTTCAAAATCCCACCGATGACCTTTCCCCAAATCCGTGCTGACTTAGAGCACTCAGTCCCCTTTCACACGTTTAGAGTACTCAGTCCCCTTTCATACGTTTAGAGTACTCAGTCCCCTTTCACACATCTAGAGTACTCAGTCCCCTTTCACACATCTAGGGTACTCAGTCCCCTTTCACACATTTAGAGTACTCAGTCCCCTTTCACACGTTTAGAGTACTCAGTCCCCTTTCACACATCTAGAGTACTCAGTCCCCTTTCACACATTTAGAGTACCCTGTCCCCTTTCACACATCTAGAGTGCTCAGTCCCCTTTCACACATTTAGAGTACTCAGTCCCCTTTCACACATTTAGAGTACTCAGTCCCCTTTCACACATTTAGAGTACTCTGTCCCCTTTCACACGTTTAGAGTACTCTGTCCCCTTTCACACATTTAGAGCACTCTGTCCCCTTTCACACATTTAGAGAACGCTGTCCCCTTTCACACATTTTGAGTACTCTGTCCCCTTTCACACATTTAGAGCACTCTGTCCCCTTTCACACATTTAGAGAACGCTGTCCCCTTTCACACGTCTAGAGTACTCTGTCCCCTTTCACACGTCTAGAGTACCCTGTCCCCTTTCACACGTCTAGGGTACTCTGTCCCCTTTCACACGTTTAGAGTACTCTGTCCCCTTTCACACATTTAGAGAACGCTGTCCCCTTTCACACATCTAGAGTACTCTGTCCCCTTTCACACGTCTAGAGTACTCTGTCCCCTTTCACACGTTTAGAGTACTCTGTCCCCTTTCACACATTTAGAGTACCCTGTCCCCTTTCACACATTTAGAGTACCCTGTCCCCTTTCACACATTTAGAGTACCCTGTCCCCTTTCACACGTTTAGAGTACCCTGTCCCCTTTCACACGTTTAGAGTACTCTGTCCCCTTTCACACGTTTAGAGTACTCTGTCCCCTTTCACATGTTTAGAGTACTCTGTCCCCTTTCACACGTTTAGAGTACCCTGTCCCCTTTCACACGTTTAGAGTACCCTGTCCCCTTTCACACGTCTAGAGTACTCTGTCCCCTTTCACACATTTAGAGTACCCTGTCCCCTTTCACACGTTTAGAGTACTCTGTCCCCCTTCACACATTTAGAGTACTCTGTCCCCTTTCACACGTTTAGAGTACTCTGTCCCCTTCACACATTTAGAGTACTCTGTCCCCCTTCACACATTTAGAGTACTCTGTCCCCCTTCACACATTTAGAGGTGACCAATTTGAACCGTTTTGACTCTTCTCCCCATTTCCCTACTGTGGGGTGGAGTTTTCAAAGTCAACTGCTCCTCCTTACATATTTTCTCATATCTGTTCCCAATTTTCCTCTTTCACGCTCAGTATCTAAGCTCAGGTGGAATAATCCCAGTTCTTTCAAGTCTCTCTGCTATCACTTTAAAGAATATTATTGTTTTTCTTGTATGTGTACAAATGTATTGCTCCCACAAATGCAAATTCACCATGCCATGCAAAGCCTGCAGAGGTCAGATGAAGGTGTTAGATCCCCTGGAACGGTTGTTAGATGCCAGATAGGTGCTGAGATTGAAACCCAGGTCTTCTGAAAAAGCAGCCAGTGCTCTTTTTTTTTGGTCTTTTTGAGACAGGGTCTCCCTGTAGCCTCAGCTGTCCTGGAACTCACTTTGTAGACAAGGCTGACCCTGAATTCATAGAGATCTGCCTGCCTCTGCCTACCAAGTGCTGGCAGCCAGTGCTCTTAACTGCTAAGATAACTCTCCATCCCCAAGCTACTACCACTTTTGAGCTCAGCCTCTTTCCTCGTTGTTTAATCTTTTCATCACTCTGGAAAGATTTCCCATAATCCTGCTAATATCAGCTCAGCTTTTCTACCTTCCTCTGGTGTTTTAGCATCTTGATAGTCAACTTCTTTAGATTATGACCCTACTTAAACAGCCAGTCCTTTTCATTTGCACAGCAGAACTTCATCAGTACCATAAACCCACTCACTGGGATTATGTTTACCTTGCTTTTATTCCTACAAGAAAAACCGTCTATCATGGAAGTTCTACACATTATCACCTGATCGGACTACAATCTATGTGCTTTCGGCTGACTCTCCTTATTCTGTCACTTTCAGTTAAACTTCTTAGTCCTGTAATAACTTTGACTTTTGATCTTAGGTCATAAAGTCTTATGTGCATGTACATCTATCTTTCCAGATTTTGGGATACTCAAGATCACGACTAATATTTTCTTCAACATAGACTCATCATTGACACTAAATGAATGCAGTCTGTGAAGTTGAAGTGAAGAAGCAGACACATAAATATTCAGGTCATTTAGAAAGCTTTACATATGCCAACATGTTTCTCTGATGATGAATGCCCTGTACAAAGCACAGTGTTATGTCATTTCAGTGTGAAGTTAGAGCATATTTTCTTATGTCACTTTGGAAACTTGCTTTTTTCTTAAAATCTTGGCACTTTGTCAAATTACTGTATTTCAACCTTAGATTCAAAATTGCAAGGGGGATATATATTTATTTTAGTGCTTCTTTAATTTATAAACTCTCTCTAATAAATATGCCATATTTATCAATAAACTGTGTAGAGTGTCTAATAAAAATCTTCTGGTAACATAACTCAGGCTGATCGTATATCCTAAAAGTGTCAAGATTTTCATAAAATGCACATATCTCCACACTTTTAAAATGCTATTTTGTGCCATTCCAAGAGTAGTAAAAAGATTTTTTATTATAAAAAGATTTGTAGATTCATGGAAGAGTTTAAATAAACCAGTTTTATCCATCATCCAAGTTAGAAGGGACAGTCTATTAAACTTTGGGCCCTGAGGAATCTTCTTCCTCAATGTTAGCAACAAGAAAAGCTGGTTCCTTTCTGTAGCCACACAGGGTATTTCCCAGTCAGCACATCTGACATTCTGTTTTGGACATTTTGTAACCCATAGAAGGCTATCCTGTTCATTGCAGGCGAGTTATCAACAACTTGCTGCCTTGACTGGAGGTGCTTCCACTCTGTAGCAGCTAAGGGTTGTGAAGCAGTCTCCTGTGGATCTGGGCCCTCTGGCTGGCTACTGCTGCAGTAGTGGGAGTCTTTGTCTCTTCCAGTTGTCTTATAAACTAATCTGCTCAATATAAAATTTTTGGACAGGAAAAAAAACATGCTATATTATTTGCTTAGTTAATTGTGTATGATCCATGAAAATATCTTTTTCCCTACTTATTAAGTTATCCATAACATGTACACAGTAAGTGTTCATGGAATGAATGGGTCCTCAGTATTCACTATGTACTGCTAAATATGCACTGTATTAGGTACTAGAAAAATGTATGAGAAATAATTTACAAAACCTTGCACTCATGAAGCTTAAAAATAGTAGAGGATAAAATAAAGACAATAAGAAACCAATAAATCAGTAAATTGTACAGTGTATTACACGGAAATGATATGAAAAGAGGCAGAAAAGGGGCTGGAGAGATGGCTCAGCGGTTAAGAGCACCAACTGCTCTTACAGAAGACCCGGGTTCGATTCCCAGCACCCACATGCCGGCTAAGAACCATCTTTAATTCCAGTTCCAGGAGAATCCAACACCCTCTTCTGACCTCAGCAGCATCACATAACATGGGTGCACCAACCTACATAAAGACAGTACATTCATACACATATCTATATATACTGTAGCAATACAAGTTGAAGAGAACAACAACAAAAGAACTGAAAAAAATTCTGGAAAAGACTCAGAAAAAGATACAGGACATGTATGGCAGAGTGCAGGGAATCGGGTGAGGTATGGGGCAAGGAAAGGGAAGCAATTCTAGATTCGATTGAGAAATAATGTATGACCTATGGAAAAAGTTTAATAACAATAAAAAATTATATATTAAAAAAGAGGAAGGAGAGAGGAGACACAAAAAAATAGTTACAATATTAAACATAAGTTTAAGACAGTCAAAGGAAAGGAGGCAGAAAGAATAAGTGTCACAGGAGAAACAGGGCTCCCTGTGGGTGCGTTATCACTTTAAGGAGGGTGGTTGTTGCTGGCCTCACGGAGAAGGTGACATGCAAGGAAAGAATGACCTGGGGAGGACAAGGGAGTGAGCTTCAGGATGACTTCAGCGGGGAGACTTTCAGGTAGAGGGGACAGTGAATCAAGTACAGAGGCCCTCGGAAGTAGCAGGCCAGGAATTATACGGGGAAACGAGGATTCAGCATGTCTGGGATGGATGGATTGCCATAGGCAGGGATGGGAGGAGGTAGGGAAATAGAGACTAACACAATGCTGAAAAACACCATAATTATTAGGAAAGTCATTTATAAAACAGTAGGAAAACAACAGATGAACCCTAAATGCAACAGACAGGAAGAAATAACAAAAATCAGAGCAGAAATCAATGAAATAGAAACAAAGAAAACAATACAAAAAATCAATGAAGCCAAAAGTTGGTTCTTTGAAAGAATAAACAAGATAGACAGACCTCTAGCCCAGTTAACAAAAAGAAAGAAGGAACAACTCCAAATCAATACAATCCATGATGAAAAGGGAAATATTACAACGGACAAGGAAAAGATGCAGAAAATTATATGGGAATATTACAAGAATCTATATTCTACCAAGTTTGAAAACCTAGAAGAAATTGATGAATATCTGAAATCCTGGGAATCACCAAAGCTCGGCCAAGAAGAGATCAGCAGCTTAAACAGACCCTAACATATGAAGAAATAGAGGATGTAGTAAGAAGTCTCCCAACTAAAAAAAGCCCAGGTCCAGATGGTTTCACAGCAGAATTCTATAAAACATTTCAAAAAGACCTATAACCATTATTACTGAAACTGTTTAGAAGGATACAATCAGAGGGAATTCTCCCAAATTCCTTCTATGAAGCCAGCATCACTCTATTACCAAAACCAGGCAAAGATCCAACTAAAAAGGAGAATTATAGACCCATCTCCCTCATGAACACAGATGCCAAAATTCTAAATAGGATACTGGCAAATTGCATACAGACCCACATCAAGAAGATCATCCATCATGACCAAGTTGGATTCATACCAGAGATGCAGGGATTGTTCAACATATGAAAATCAATAAACATCATCAAACACATAAACGGAATCAAAGACAAAAACCACACCATCATCTCAATTGATGCTGAAAAAGCCTTTGACAATCTCAGTAGTCTGCAGATTCAGAAGAGGGTGCTGGATCCCTTAGAACTGGTGTTAAGGACAGTTGTTAGCTGCCATGTAGGTACTGGGAACCAAATTTAAATCTTCTGCTATTGTATTCAGTGCTCTTAACTGCTCAGCCATCTCTCCAGCCCCAAGTGATAAGCACTTTGGAAAGAAATAAATACAGGATGGACTGGATTGTCCATTTGTATCTTCAAGTAGTCAGCCAAGACAAACCATCTGAAGAAATAATATTTGTACTGAAAATCTGATGTCAAGAAGGATCATGAGGAAGAGAATTCTTGAAGGAAATTAACCAAACTGAAAACATAAGCGCAAGATCTTGGGCTAAGTGATTGTGCACTAGGTAAAGTAAGGAGAGGCCAGGAAGGCCCCATAGCTGGGAGCAAGCATTTGTTGTATTACTTGATAATAAGTAAACTCTTCTAATTTATAGTAGCTTAGAGGTAGATTCTTGAGGATCAAACCTCCAAGAGAGGGCATAGAGAAGACTTGAAACTTGAAACCAATAAGAATATCAAAACTCTTATATGGATGCTGTAGTTCCGAAGGACATGGCTTTAGAGTCTATTCTTCCAGGAAAAATTGGAAGTCATTTAGGGGTTTAAGCCTGGGGGTTGTATTTATGGAACGTGATGTCTCATTTTCACAAATATAATTCCAGCACTGTCTAGATTAATGGACGAACATGGTAAGGAAACAAATCAATTAGAAAGCTGTTGTGGTGGTCCACATGAGAAAAGATGGCGGCCTGGAACAGGGTGACAGATGTGAGCGAAATGCTAAACAACAGAGCTGAATCTCCCATAGGTTGAACCCAATTACTAAAAATTTGTGCTCTTTTTCATTAGATCACACTGTTGAGCCCAGGGATCCATCAGAATTTGGCATTTGTTCAAGAGTCAGTTCTTTAGATGCATGCCAAGTCACCAAGACATTTTTCTCACAATGCATAAAATTGACAAACATGGCATTTGTATAAGGATTTTATATCAGATATGCCTGGAAAAGAGCAATGAAAATGATGAACTACAATATAGATAAGAACAACTCAATCGCAGGTAGACATTGATAACCCTTTTGTTAGAAATTGGCTATTTCTAGAATTCTTCCAGGCTAGCAATAAACTATGTCTGCTTATTTTAAAAGAGTAAATTTTACATTGAGAATGTAAGACAAGTAACTAATATTCATAAAAAATGATACCAAGATATTTCACTGATAAATCAACAACTGAATAATAAATAAACTTGAAATAATATACTGCAACTTATGTCCTTCAGATTTACCCTGGGTACTTGTAAATTAAAATTTGAGTTATTGGGTCAAGATTTTACAAGCTCTAATTCCACTGTGAAGAGCCTCTAGTCCTGAATGCTGGTCCCAAATACCCTCCACCGGCCTCTGTGTTAGAGCTCTGGTCCTGAGGGTGACATTAATGAAAGAAGAGCACTTAGCAGCTGGGGCTTAGTGGGAGATCTTTGGGCCACTGAAGACATCAAGTTATAAACCACAGGGGTTTGTGGGACTCTGGGTCTTTTCTCCTCTCCTTAGCTCCATGGCTCATGATCTGAGAGGCTTTGCTCCACTGTGATTTTTACCATGATGTTTTTGTCTAGCCTCAGGTCAGAAGAAACTAAATCAATCATTCATGTATCAGAATTCCCAACACTTAAGCCCAAACATACCTTTTTCTCTTTATGAGTTTATTAGCTCAAGCATTTCATTATAATTATAGAAGAGTAGCTAATAGAAATCCCTACCCCAAATCGCTAAATGGTCCTCAGCCCATAGTAGCATTTGAAGATAATATTTGTTTAATTTTTCCTTTTTCAGAGAAAATGCATGCGACAATAAGAGTCTGCTCTCCCTAGAAGACAGACAATGGAGAGTCATCTCTCTTTCCTCCCAGTGTAGGTTATAATATTTATAATGATGTCATTTTACCAGGGTGCTTGTTCTTAATCTCCTTGTCTGTCTCCTTAGTGCCACCATGCCCCATGCCAGGGCTCCCTTTGTCTTCCTGAAGCCTTTTCATGGCTTGACTTGTTCCTTATAGCTTTAGTTCCTACAGGAGGTGACTTCCGGGAATCTTGCCCTGGGGGGAAATCATGTGTTCCTCATTCCCTCTCACTGCACAGAAAATGCCTGTGTCAATCTGCATAAATGTAGACTGGACTGGTCCTTTCTAGACTACCAGGACCATCTACAGAACTGCTTTTCAAACACTTAGCTGAAGGACCTTGAGGAATGAGTTTCAGGAGCTCTGAGGCTGAGAGGAACAGACAGCTTCACAAGTGCCACACCACAGTGAGTCACAAGGGTGGTTTTGCTCACAGACAGGAAGTCTAGCATTTAATTGGTACAACTTCTCATTCTCTTTGACAGAAATTTATTCTGTTCTTTTTTAAAATTCCTTTATTCTAGAACAGCAATATCAAAATAGATGAAACTAAGATTTATTGGGACTTTTCCCCTTAGGGTCAAAGGATTCTCAGCCATAGTTTTGATAAGTCTTGAGTTTCTCAACACAGTGATACAAGGCAAATTCTCAAGGGGGGGCTGAGGATCATGAGCGGTTGAAGAAATGTCTTTCAAATCATTGACAGCCCCCACTGTCTTTTTCTAGTCCCTAAGGATAAAAGTAACTATGGGAGGGCTGGAGAGATGGCTCAGTGGTTAAGAGCACTGGCTGCTCTTGCAAAAGATCTGGGTTCGATTCCCAACATTCACATGGCGGCTAACAACGATCTGTAACTCTACAGTTCCAGGGAATCTGACACCCTCTTTTGACTTCTTTGAGCATTGCACAACACGGGTGCACTTAACACACATATAAGCAATACACTTATGCACATAAAAATAGCATATTTTTTAAAAACATGGAAGAGTTTATCATGTGAGTGTTTGAACACAGGGTATGCTCTTGGCCCTGACACTGGGAAAAAGAAGTCTTTTTAACCATTGTCTGTATTCCAGCCTGGCTGACATTAAAGTCAGGCCTGAAGAAGGTGATTTGAATTTGTAGATGTGGGAGCTCTGGCTCATCTGCCAGTTTCCCTGTGATGAGCTCCATGAATCATTTCTCCCCGACTTGGCATACTATTTCAAATGCTTTGTGGTTTGTCACAAGACATCACAGACTTTAATTTCTGCCTCTGGTCTTTCCAACTGGGAGAGCTTAGTCAGGCATGATGACATCTGAGTAGGGTGTCCATAACCGTACCTAACCCATTATGTTGCTGGAATTTTCCAGTACTCAGGGCACAGAGTGGTTAAGTTCCAGCCATTGTTAATTACTTATTACTGTTCGTCCATAGAGGAAGAAAGTGGACTACACCTAAATAATTTTTAAACAAATTAGAGAACTCATGCGATGTCCCATGAAAACATTTTGTGGATAAAGTAATAAGAAACGAAGTCTTTTCCATTCTTATGGACCACAGTATAAGACACCAAATGCATCCAAGTGAGATGTATTGGCATACAAATGATCCCCACAGGGACTCTGTGGGAAAAAAGAGGCTGTTTAAATCCTTTGACTGTTGGAAATTTCCCAGCCACAGCTGCAGAGTGGTAGAGTTACAGGCTGCTGTGGTCACTGCCAACCAGGGAAAGCAATATCACAGCGGGATCTTCCACCTGCAGGAAGCTGAGTGGAGATTCTGCTCAAGGCCACTGCCTTTCTGCCAGCTCTGCTCTCCTCTTCCATCCAGGAGCTTTTCATCTGAGCTCCCCTCCTGAATGACTCTAACCACAAGGGGCAAGTTATGCACACAAATAGGTCAGAGGTGCTATGTAAGATGTTAGCAAGGGAGGTGGCATTTGTGGCCTCTGAATTGCAGTTGTTTATTGACAAATGCTTTGATAAGTTGATTGTTTTCAATGTAAAGCTTTTAGTTGAGACATGAGTATTATTTTGAAGGGAAGGAGGTAATTAGTGCATCCTTAATTTACATATTTTGGAATTGAGAAAAGGAGTCTCCAGACCGTCTACACCTGGCACTCTCCAATATGATAGCTAGTAGACTCATGTAAGTTTTGAGCAGTTACAAAAGCCAGTTAGTAAAAACAATTAGTACAAACATAGGAAGATATTAATTTTTGAAATTATCACAGGTTAGAAATGATAACAGTTTGAAAAAATATAATTTAAAAATATTGTATTTGTTTCACTGGCTTCTCCACTTCTTTCATGATGGAGATTAGAAAATTTAAAATTACGTATGTGAATTAATTTCATGGCACAGTCCTTGGGGGTTTCTACACAGACAAGCCATCTGCAATCAGAGGTAGTTTTACTTTCTGCTTTCCGATATTAATAGTTTCCATTTATTTTGTTTCAGTATTTATTTATCTATTTATTTATCATGGTGTCAAGAACTTCCAGCCACCCATGGAACAGTTTTGGTGATAGTCACTATTTGTCCATTGGTCCTCAAACTTGGGGGAAAAAAATTCAGATTTTCATCATTCAGTAAGATGATAGCTATAGATTTTTGGTATTTCTTTTAGTCAGGTTAAGATTCTTCATCTTTTTCATAACCTGCTTGATTTGATCATGAATGAGGCTGTGTTTTGTTAAATTGTTTTTCAGTTTAAACTTCATTGTGCACCCACTGAATTATCAACAGGTGGCGTGGATTACATTGGTTTCCTTGTGAGTCCTGAACTAGTATCAAATATTTAGGATAAATTCCATTCTATTATAATGTATAATTCTTTTTAAATTGATAAATTCAGTTTGTGAACAATATGCACAGATTTTATTTTGCAAAGAAGACTTTGGAGGATATTGTTCTATGATTCATGTTAATTTTAACTTTCTATTGTCTTTGTCTGATTTTACTATCTGACTAATGCTGTCCTAAAAGTATTTATTTATACACAAAATATCTCCTTCAGACTTTTTCCTACGAAATCCTTATATCAAGCTATTTTATACCCCACATTTCATGAGAAAAGTCTTTAATTTTTAGTTCTAAGCAGTCTAAGTCGATTAAAATTTTAAGACTTTCTAGAAGGGGTTGATGAATTGTCACATTTATTGTTTACCTTTGAATATTTAAAATCAAATTCATTACAGTCTCAAGCTAAATTGAAAATGTGTGAAGCCTTTGCTTCACCTTCGCTTATGCTGTGAGGGTGTCATGATTGTCCTTTTCCACACTTCCTCATCCACTACCACATCACCTAGGGTCCAAATCATCTCATTTGTGCCAGAGAAACTTATGTTCTTCTGTTTACTCTAGGAAACATAAAAGAACTGAAGCAGAAGAAGCAACAAGCAAACCTAAACAAACTCTCAGGCTTACAGGTGTAGTGAGCCCTGTTTTGTAAAGGTGGCTCAATCAAGTAGCCGTAGGGAAAGTGTTAACATTTATGATACAGATACCCAGGTGGGGTCTGAAATGGAAGAGTGATGCACTACATCAAGCACAGAGAAAAAAACTAAAGACTCAGAAGCAGGTGAATTTTTTATGACAGCATAGCCCTTAACATTAGGACCGCTGATAGTATTCCACTGATGATAGACATCTAAAGAAAGATCTATAAAAATTTTGCCTCCTCTAGGGGGCTGGGGAGATGGCTCAGCAGTTAAGAGTACTGTCTGCTCTTGCAGAGGACCTGGTTCAGTCTCGAGCACCCACATGGCAGATAATAGTTCCATGGGATCCGACACTGTCCTCTTCTGACCCCCATGGTCGTTGCATGACATGGGTGTTGGGTGTACTTACACATTTGCAAGCAATACACTCATACACACAAAATAAAATAATAATTAAAATAACTTTAAAAATTCTGGGTACCCTGAGTTTAGACAGTGTCTTTATATTTATGTGCCTGAAGCTATGTGTATCTTAGAATACATGTGATGATCCCATACATATTGAATCATAAAATTATTTGAATGCTGTTCTATAAATCCTTTCCAGCCACTTTAATAATCTTATATATTAACAAATAATTATTTATTTTTAAAAATATTTTATTATTTTTATTCTCTTATGTGTATGAGTATCTTTCCTGAATGTAAGTTAAGTGCACCCATGTCATGCAGCGCCCATGGAGGAGGTCAGAAGAAGGAATCAGATCCCTTGGTACTGGAGTTACAGATGGTTGTTAGAAGCCATGTGGGTGCCGGGAAATGAATCCAGGTCTATCTCTCTGAAAAAGCAGCCAGTGCTCTTAACTGCCGAGCCATCTGTCCAGCCCCCAAGTAATGATTTCTAAACATAAATTTGACAGTTATCAAAATTATGGATCTTTCAGCATTACTGCTGGAAATTCTGATTGACTAAGTCTGTGATGGAGGTCTAAAAACCATACACCAAAGCCAATCGTGCAATGCAGAGGCAGGAGGATTGCTCTGAGTTCAGGGTCACACTGGGTTTCACACTGAAGTTGGATTATGTGATGGTTTGAATGAGACTGTCCCCAGTAGGCTCCAAGCATTCAGACATTTTGTCCTCAGTTGGTGGCACTGTTTTGGGAGGTCTTAGAAAGTGGTCATGCTGGAGGAAGCACGTCACTGGGGGCAGGGTTAGAGAGTTTTTAAGCCTTGCCAGATCTATAGTCACTCTCTGCTTCCTGTTCCTACTTCAAGATGTGAGTACTCTGTTTTCTTCTCCAACCACCTCCTGCCACCATGCCTTCCAGACATAATGGATTCTAATTTCCCTGGAACCATAAGCTCAAATAAATTCTTCCTTTGATAAGTAGGCTGAATAGAAATTAAATCTATTAAAATACCACTTTAGGCAAACAACTTAAAGACAGTATTCTACAATTTTCTTTACCATTAAAAATCAGATTTTTTTTCATTCTCAAACATTAAATTGTAAGATTCTCAGGTTATCTTTTTTATAAGTTTGTCAACTGTTTCTCTGAATTTTGACCTTTTAAATTAAATTCACAACCTTATTCTTTTTCTAAACTCATTGTAAGTCATTTTCCTTTTGTTTGAGTGTCTGAAAAATTCTGTTTTACCTTTTAGCCTTTCTATTGAATTTCACTGTAAGCACCACAATTTAATAACCAAGAGCTCTTTTTTTATTCTCTTGCTTTTTAATAAAAGCCTGTTATTAGTTTACGTATACTACAGTTATCTTATCTCTCTGAAGATATTAGTAATAGTCCAGTTTGAACATTTCTCTTTTTTATATTATGCTTTCTTTTCCTCTTGTTTACTTCTCTTTGTCTCTAATATGGAATTTCCATAGTGTCTGCTGATTCTATTGATTGACTTCTTAGCAGGTGGAATATAAAGCTGCGGCTCCTTGACCTGCACGTTAGAGCAAACATTTCTGTAGAGCAATGCTCTTCAGTCTTAGGGGAGTTTTATTACAGGGAACATCTGGCAACATTCAAAGACATTTTATTTATAGCCATAGTTCAGTTAAGGATGTCTCTGGACTCTGTCCCGCAGAGGGGGATTGCTGCTGAATATCGTATGATGCACATGACATTTCCCACAAGAAATTATCTAGAACCAAATGACACCAGTATCATGTTCATAAATCCTAGTCGACGGTGGTCAGGAACCAACCAAAGTCTGTTCTTAATTCTCTTCTATATAGTATGTATAGGCTTTTGCTTTGTGTCAATTAATTAAATAAACAAGAATTCTCCAAACCCTTATCTACATTAGATGAGCCAAAGGATACTTGAGGCATTCTGTTACACTTCAGTGCTCACAAAGCATGGTGTTCCAGTTTAATTTTAGTCACTGCAACAAAAGCCTCTGACCAATACCAACTTGGGGAGGAAAGTGTTTACTTGGCTTATATCTCCCAAGTCACAGTTCATCACCAAGGTAGGAACTCAGGGCAGGAACCCGGAAGCAAGAGCTGAAGCACAAACCATGGAGGAATGCTGCTTACTGGCTTGTTTCCCTGACCCTGGTTTTTAATACAAAGCAGAGCCACCTGCCCAGGGGTGGCACTGCCCTCCCACATCACCCAACAATCAAGAAGATGCCCCACAGACATGGCCCAGCCAGTCTGATGGAGGTGGTGTTCTAATCGGGGCTCCCTCAAACCAGGTGTGTCAAGTTGACAACTACAGCTATCTGTACACATGTTTACATTCAAATTTAAAATTTATGAACTATAATTTATTTCAAGTATAACACAGCATCTATTGAGTATTTCTCGCCATCTTCTTCCTAGTTCTCTGAATAAAAATAAATTATCTAGGTCTGTAAACATCTGGCATTCTGGATTTCTAAAAATACTCAAACTTTAGTAAAACTTATTTAAAATAATCACAAGTGCTTTCAAGGTAGGTGCTGAAAAGAATATGAAATAGCTTTGTTATCATAGAAAACACAGCAATATGTGTATCATATATCATATATCATAGAAAACACAGCAATATGTGTAAATTCATGGATAAGAAGATTCATCAAGGAGACTTCTTTTGCAAACACTGAGAAACTCAAAAACCACATAAATGAAGGCATTGTTGTATAAATCACGGGGTATGTGTGTAAGAAAATGTTATTCAGTCATTAACAATGGAGTATCCTTAATGACAGGAGAAACACATGACTCAATGCTAAATGAGAGATGCAAAGTAATTTTGAAACAAATTACACTGATAATTCTCAAAATTAAATATGCACATACCCTTTCCCCTAATGAGCACATCGTGCACAGATTTGGAATGTGGAGAACCCTCCGTTTCCAATGGAGAAATACATTTGTTTAAAGTTTCATAATTGTGATGCATAGCAAAAGCTGGAAACAGCCTTGGTGTGTGTGTTAGTACCAACTGGCAGGATAAAGCACAAATAACATGGTTCTTGCCTGTAGTGGCCCACACTGTGTTATTTAGAAGAATAAAATAGATTGATCTGGGGCTGGAGAGATGGCCTAGCGGTTAAGAGCACCGACTGCTCTTACAGAGGACCCGGGTTCGATCCCCAGCACCCACATGGCGGCCGAGAGCTGTCTGAAACTCCAATTCCAGGAGAACTCCAGCTCCAGGGGAATCCAAGACCCTGTTCTGACCTCGGCGGCATTGCACGACACGGGTGCACAGACTTGCATGCAGGCAGTGCATTCATACACATACAGAAATAAATAAAATTAATAAAAAAAAATTAAAAAAAATAGATTGATCTGCATGGGTGAGGGTGCATACCCCATGTTTGTCACAAGTTCCAGGGCAGTTTTTACATTTTAATTTGTTTTAACCACACACAAAAAAAATCTGCTGTTTCTCTCTCTCTCTCTCTCTCTCTCTCTCTCTCTCTCTCTCTCTCTCTCATAAATGAAACATTGAAGGAAATGAATGTTCTACTTTACAGTTTATACCTTTGGATCATGACCATGAGGAACATTAAATAATTGGCAAGATAAATAATATTTCAGAAACAGTCATGGAGGTGGTTGGGAAGGCAGAAGTAAAGGAAATGAGGAAGACATTTGTAATGGCAGAATGTGTACCAGGGGATGAAGGCACGAAAGGAGATGCCACAGCATCCTAAGCAGTGTTCACACAGGAGGACAGCACTATGAAGAATATGACACTTTCTATAAAGGAGCATTTGAGCTCAGTCCCTTGAAATTGTGTTCAGTGCTCAGCATTTGAGCTCTGTTCTCCAAATCAGTTCTGACATTTCTCGTCGCAAACCTCAGAGAGCATACAGAGTAGAGGAAAATAATTTGGCGTAAGACACACTTAGATATCTATCTGCATGTCGTTTCAAGTCTTACACTCAGTTTGGCTCTCTCAGATATCTAATTCCTTTTATTAAATGAACTTAACACAGTCGCTGGAGCTCAGTGGACAGTCCATAGATTTCCATTTGGTCTTTTATGTCATGATCAATTATAAACCAGGAATCTGAGAACAAGTGGTAAAATAACAGGTCTAGCCTAACCAATAACCTCTAATAAAATACTAGTTTCTTGTTTATGGGCACAAGGAGTGACTTTTAAAAAATCTGTTAGAACTTAAAGTATTGGAGGCCACTTAGCTTGTCCCTTCATGTGGAGCTGTTTTAGTGAATTAGAATAAAAAAATTGACAGAACTGAGCTCTGCAGCATTCCTCACACTGAAGCAAAATGAAGCAGTGCAGAAAAGACGAACAAGCCAAATGTAAAAAATCCAAAAAGCCTAGCGGTCAAGAGCACCGACTGCTCTTGCAGAGGACCCGGGTTCGATCCCCAGCACCCACATGGCAGCTGAAAACCGTCTGTAACTCCAATTCCAGGAGAACTCCAGTTCCAGGGGAATCTGAGACCCTCTTCTGACCTCCGCGGCATTGTACGACATGGGTGCACAGACCTGCATGCAGACAGTACATTCATATACATACAAAAATAAATAAAATTAAAAAAAACAAAAAAAACAAAAATAAACCTAAGAAGATGTGACAAAAGTAGAAAAAGAAAGGACAAAGAATGTTGAGAGGGGTCAGGTGGAGAGAGATGAGGAGAATGAAAAGAAGGGCCTGAGACTCCCATCTGTGCACCCGAGGTGTTCCTTAAAAGTAGCTCGTGGCCTCCTCAGCCACAAAGATGGCAAATAAACCTAGAGTGTAAGCAGTGGAAGAAGCAGCATTCTGGTTTCCAGAATAGTAGGGAGAGCATGCGTAAACACGCCAAGACACATTCAAGTTATACCTGCTTGTGCTCCTTAGCATGAAGTCGAAAGGGACAGAGGCTGCCTTCCTTGCTTCTTTGACTTGGAATATCGAGTTCTATGTAAGTGCATGAAAAATAAACGAAAAACCTCATATAATAAAGTAAATGTATTTTCAGAAAGGTAGTCTGGTTTACAGCAGTCACTATAGGTATGGGTAGTGAGATTCTCTGAAATTATCTTAAGAGAAAAGGCGTTAGAATCTTTCCTCTCAAATTTCTTTTTTTTTTTTTTTCTGAAATCTTAGTTTCCTGAGTCTACTAAAGTTTCTCTACAAACATATCTTTTTTACTGATTTTTATTTCACCTTATATTTGTCTCATGGCCGATATATTTCTTTTTTTTTTCACCTTATATT
>VZQC01009117.1:1383288-1463784 GCA_009823505.1 Rhizomys pruinosus
CTTTTTTTTTTTAAATATTTATTATTTATTTATTTATTTATTTATTTATTTATTTTTGTATGAATGTACTGTCTGCATGTAGGTTTGTGCACCCGTGTTGTGCATTGCCACAGAGGTCAGAAGAGGGAGTCAGATTCCCCTGGAACTGGAGTTCTCCTGGAATTGGAGTTACAGACGGTTCTCAGCTGCCATGTGGGTGCTGGGGATTGAACTCGGGTCCTCTGCAAGAGCAGTCGGTGCTCCTAACCACTAGGCCATCTCTCCAGTCCCGGGCAGATATATTTCTATTCTGGTGTTTATTGAGGTAATACTGGAAAGCTATTAAGTTATGTAGCTGGGACCTAAAGGAGGGTAGGCTAATGAGAAGCGCCACTTGGTATCTGTGGTGATCCCATCTTTCTTGTTTTCATTGATCTTCCCTTTGGGCAAATGTGTAGTTAGCACTGCAGGTTGGTGTAGAGGAAGGAGGGTGCTCTGGACTAATAAGCTGGGAAGGCATGGGTGCTGATGGTAAGGACGGGAAGAACTGAGGTAGGGTGGGTAGGGAAATTCTTAGTAATGGGATACTTTAAACAAATTATAGCTTTGGTTTAATTTCACAGGAGTTAGGGAATTCCACAGGAGTCTAAGAAAATATTGTGTCTGATGATAAATTGCAAAGGCATGAAAGTTCTACTTGGCTCACTTATGAAAGTGGCGGTTGCCCACATGACAAATTCTACATGGCCACACAGATAGGGACAGGATTCTTTTGATTATCAAATAAGTCATGCTTATTATAGAAAAACAAGAGAATAAAACATAGTGAAAAGTTAAAATTTGGTAATCAAATTCCTTTGCAGTTGAATTGTCTTGACTTTTCTAACACTGTCTTTTCTACCCATATATTTTTGCTGTAAATTTAGTACTCTTTTATGTTACATGTACAATCTTAGTATATTACCTTGCATTTCTAAATAGAGTAAGCTGAATGTTTGCAAGTTCTATAACACTAGAGTTGCCAGATTTTCCAACTTATGTTTATAATACAGAACAGCTAAATTCATATAAATTTCCACTGGGACATGAGTTTGCAAAAAGTTATTCACTGTTTATCTGAAACTCAAGGGCCTCTGAGCATCCTGTGTCTTGCCTAGTAATTCCATGTAAAATAGGAGTCATGCATCAATAAGTGTGTCAAACATCATCATATCAGGCTGCTCTCAGGGAATGTATTTGATACTTATACTATTTCTCTGCTGGAAGCATATATTAATTTTATCCTGGTATGTATTATTGCATTTTTATATAAATTTCCCAAAAGAAATGCCTAGAAATGAAATTATTAGGCTCAAGGGCAAGAAAAAGATTTCCAAACCATGATATTAATTTCAAAATTATACTCCTTGCATCTTTCCTTTGCCAACATTATAATTACTTTTATAATCCTAGCCAATTTGGAAGGTGAGCAGTAGCACAGGACTTTTACACTGAATAGGATTTGTGTTAATTTAATGGGTATTTTACAAAATGTAGTTTTATTATTTATATTTTTAAAATAGTGAATTCTATGTAACCAACCAGATAAGGTCCTTCTTTCATCATTTTTTACTTGTTTGACAGTTTCTCACATTTATGCAATGAATTCAAGTAATTTTCTCACTCCATTCCTTTCTCTCACACCCCTTCCTGTCACTCTGAAGCCCTTCTTGGCAAGTTCTACTCCAACTTTAATGCCTTCTCATTATGTGTAGCTCACTGAGGTTAGTTAGAGTTTCACTCCCAATTGTCAACAGGAGGTTATGTACTGGAGCTAGTGCAGTTTATCGGTGGTTACACCATTGACAAAAATGACAGCCACTTTCCCAACAACCCTTAATTGCCAATAGTCCCTCAGGGAGAGGTGGGGTCTCATGGATCCCTTCCTTACCTATGATGAAATGTTGACAGGCCTAATCTTGAGCAGGTCTTGTGTAGAGAACCACAAATGAATTATTTTAATTGGTGGTGCTAAATGGGACATGTTGGACACGTCTTGTGGGCGTGGACTTAGCTGTTCCACTCAACTTTTTGGTGCCTATCTTCCCATCCTGTTTCTGCCCCCTTCTTCCATTGATGTTCCCTGAGCCTTGGGCAGGGTGATACATGGATGTCCCATTTAGCAACCCCAATTACTTTAGCAACTTGGCCAGTTTCAAGCTGCTGCATTAACAGCAGTAAGCTGTTTTGTTGATGGCTCTGCCCAGCAGTAATCTCCAATGACAAACTGGAGCTGGCCACATGTTGTTTCTTAATATAATAGATATTTTTTTAATTTAACAGTGTTTTGTTAATTCAAAACCTCTTTGCAATTCACTTGATCTTTCTCTCAGTCCAATCTTGCTTTCTCTCAATCTTTACAACATATCCAGTCATATACTTGTAGAATAAATCTGTTTGTCTACTCTTCCAAATTATGCATTGGCCTAACCTTCAGTGGCATCATCCTTAAGTGCCTTTGAGATTGTTAATGTTTTTGGTGTCTAGGTTGTCTAGTTTCCCATTGCACCTGCTACCCATCACTGAACAGATCTCTCTCTTTTTTTATTAATAAATATTTTTATTCTGATTTTTATGTGTTGCAGAATGGGGTAAATACAAAACAATCCAGTCTTAACTATTTTGAACATTCTATATAAAGAGATTCCTTAAAATTAAGTTTGTATGCAACACATATACACACATTCTCAGACTTGGTATTTTATGACTACTTTATATGAGTTCTTCGTTTAGCAAATCGATTTTGGAAGAAAAACGTTTCCCATTATTTTTATTTTTTCCCAAGTGAAGTTAATCACAAGTACCACTAAGTTGTTTCAATTTTTAGAGCATTTTCACAAACTTCTGGTTAAAAGAAAATCCCTAATAAGCCTGGTTGACAAGTTTTAGTCCATGGGAACAGTGAGACATAAGAGTCTATTATTATACTATTTTATGCTAAAAGCATCATAAGATTTTTTAGTCAGAGCTGGGCTTATCTAGCACTAAAAGAACAGCTTTGAATTCTGAGTAGTTATCTTAGCCTCTCTTGCAAAGGTTTTTTTTTTCTTTCTTTCTCTAGCTATTAGCTTTTATGCTGTGCCAAAATTTACCTCATTAGAGAGAACAAAGACATATACTTTTTTACCAGAAAAATGATCCTTACTATGCATAATTGAAACAATTATAATCAATCTAACCAAATTAAATTCAGCTTTAACATAAATATCTTACCAAAAATATTGACATTTTATATTTTGGTAAATCTTAGGTAAAAAATCTCATAGTGGTGACTTCTTGGAAAACATTTGATGGCAAGAACATTTTATTGGCAAGAAAACCCCTCAATAAAATCTTTTATCTATATTAGTAAAGGCATGAATAAAGACTTAAATTTATCATGTGGTT
The DNA here is from genome assembly GCA_009823505.1 of Rhizomys pruinosus. Classification (NCBI taxonomy): domain Eukaryota; kingdom Metazoa; phylum Chordata; class Mammalia; order Rodentia; family Spalacidae; genus Rhizomys; species Rhizomys pruinosus. The sequence continues at coordinate 1,386,694 of VZQC01009117.1, forward strand.
ATCAATTTACAGTTCAGCTTTCCCCATATAGTATTTTTTTCGCTCTTTTTTTGTTCCCTTTAATTTTATATTACTCCAAAATATACATATATATACTCAGCCCATAAATCAAAATTACAAAGTCTGAAAATAAACTATAGGTTAACTCCAAAACACATTTAGGGATTCACATTTTAACGGTAAAGTTGCATGCAGGTAAAAAGAAGTATAACTTTACATTCTAAATTACATAGTAAGTTGATGTATATTTTAATGTACTTTTTTGAAGGTTCTGTAAGAATTTAATATAAATTTTACAATAATTTTATAATGTAAACTATACATTATTATATTTCAATAACTCAGGGTTTATACTGAAATGATCCTATAAACTATCAATACTTTTTTTGTTCCTTCCCCTTTGTATTACTCCAAATTATGCCCATATAAACAACACATATGTATCAAAATTATGACCTCTGGGAATGAACTGCATTTTAGTTCCTAAATATGTTTTGGGATTCACATTTTTCCCTTTAATTTTATATTACTCTAGAATATGAATACATACCTTCCACCCATATATAGTAATTACAATGTGTGAATATAAGTGGTAGGTCAATTCTAGAGCCCATTAAGAGATTAACATTATATAACAGCACAGTTGCTTTCAGATACAAATAAATATAATAATAAAGTTGCTCAGTTTGTCTTTCAACTGGGGATTTGGTTTTAGCATCTACAAATGAGGGAACCCATTCGCCTTTTGTCTTTCTTGGACTGTGTTACTTCACTTAGCATAATGGCTTCTAGTTCCAACCATTTACCTGCAAAGTTCATGATGTCATCTTTCTTTTTTTTTAATTTTTTTTATTTAATTTTATTTATTTCTGTATGTGTATGAATGTACTGTCTGCATGCAGATTTGTGCAGCCGTGTCGTGCAATGCCGCGGAGGTCAGAAGAGGGTCTCGGATTCCCCTGGAACTGGAGTTCTCCTGGAATTGGAGTTTCAGACGGTTTTCGGCCACCATGTGGGTGCTGGAGATCGAACCCGGGTCCTCTGTAAGAGCGGTCGGCACTCTTAACCACTAGGCCATCTCTCCAGCCCAATGTCATCTTTCTTTACCACTGCATAGAACTCCATTGTGTAGATGTACCACATTTTTGTTATCCAGTCATCAGTTGAGGGGCATTTGGGTTGGTTCTGGCTCTTTGCTATTGTGAAGAGAGCTGCAATAAACATAGATGTGCATGTACCTTTGCAGTAGGATGCGTCTTGTGGGTATATACCCAGGAGTGGTATGGCTGGATCAGGTGGTAGGCTCATTTTGAGTCTTTTAAGGGTTCTCTACACTGCTTTCCACAGTGGTTGTACCAGTTTACATTCCCACCAGCAGTGGATGAGTGTTCCCCTTTCCCCACAACCTCTCCAACATTTGGTGTCTTTTGTTTTCTTGATCTTGGCTAGCCTTATTGGAGTGACATGATACCTTAGTGTGGCTTTAATTTGCATTTCCTTAATTATTAATGATGTTGAACACTTTTTATTTATTTATTTATTTATTTTTTTGGTCTTTTTGAGACAGGGTCTCCCTGTAGCCCCAGCTGGCCTAGAACTCACTCTGTAGACCAGGCTGGCCTTGAACTCACAAAGATCCACCTGCCTCTGCCTCCCAAGTGCTAGGATTAAAGGCATGCGCCACCATGCCCGGCTGATGTTGAACACTTTTTAAGATGTTTCTTAGGCATATTTACTTCCTTGCTGATGACGCCTCTGTTCGGCTCTTTACTCCATCTTTTATTTATTTATTTATTTATTTTTAATTTTATTTATTTATGTGTGTGTGTCCATCTTTTGAGTAGGTCATTTGTCTTCTTACTTCTCATTCACTTCCTCAAGTGTACTTGACCATGCCACAAATCTGGGTCTCCAATAATTCTTCTCTTTTTGTCTTCTGTGACCTTCTACTGAGTCCCTGCTCAGATTTCAATACAATAACTTCCTGTAACCCCTCCCTTGTTCCCCTGGTATGCAATTGACTGCATAGGTGCACCTGATTTATACTCTTTTTTTTCTGTACCTAGAGTTCCCCACATGCAAGACTCCCGAAGGCAGGAAATGAGTTCTAGCCACTTGGTTTCATCATCTAATAAAATAACTGAATGTAGGTAGTCACCAACTTACAACTATCAGGTAGTTTATAGAACAGGTAAAATAGTGACCCACTGTCAAGCCACCTTAATCTGCATTAACTGACTTCATCTTTGTAAAAGTTCAATGATTTAGGTAATATCTCCACTCACTTTACAGAGGACAATAACAGATAAAAATTTTCACTATGTGAGTGGAGCATAGACAGAAAGGAGAGCTGTCTCTGTCATGATGGGACTTTTAAGGAGGTCAGGAAAGAGAGTAAGGTGGTGATAGAGTTGGTTCCTAAGACCAGGCTCTCTATGCTGCTCTGTAGCATAAAAAAAAAAAAAAAAAGACCCTTGATTCAAAGGTTTGAATTAAGGCTCTAAAGCATGTTCTCATAGAAGAAATGAGGGACAGGATCACTAGGAAAGCCATTCTTTAAGGTTAATAAAAGTTGCATATATTTTAAAAAGAGAGCACATGAAGTTGAGAGGCGAAAGTGCAGGTGTGGGGGGAATTGGAAGAGAGGGGTGTGGGACAGATTTGACCAAACAAATCAAATATATGTTTGAAATTCTTAATAAAAATTGTATATACTTATCATATAAAATATTTGAAAATTTTCATATACTTTGATGGCTATAGTAATCTAATTAACATAACCACAACCTTATTTCATTTTTATTTTTTTTATTTATTCTTGTATGTGTATGAATGTGCTGTCTGCATATAGGTTTGTGCACCCATGTCATGCAATGCCGTAGAGGTCAGAAGAGGGTGTCGGATTCCCCTGTAACTGGAATCAAAGATGGTTCTCAGCCGCCATGTGGGTGCTGGGGATCAAACCCTGGTCCTCTGCAAGAGCAGTCAGTGCTCTTATCCAGTAGGCTATCTCTCCAGCCCACACAACCTTATTTCTTAATATGCCAATCTTATAGCATCATTCTATTTATTTAGTTATTTAGTTAGTTAGTTAGGTTTATTTTTGAGACAGGATCTCCCTGTAACCCCAGCTGACCTGGAACTTGTTATGCCTACCAAGCCGGCATCAATCTCACAGAGATCCACCTCCCTCTGCCTCCGAGGTGCTGGGATCAAAGGTGTGTGCCACCACAAAAGGCTCATATATAATCATTTTTGAACATGAGTATAATTCTGAATCCTTTCAGTGATGTGTTACAGAAAAGCTACAGATCACTCTCTTATGTTTACAAACAATCACAAAAAGCCTTAGAGAAAAGATAAGGTTTGAAGTATATGGAGCATCTGGCATGGTGATATACTCTTGTAGCTTATAATTCAAGCATTTAGGAGGCCGAAGCAAGAAGATCTCAAGTCAAAGGCTAGGCTGGGATCTATAGCAAGAACATGTCTAAAAAATAGTCAGAATAAAGTACATGGTAGCCAGGAATAAGATTTAGATAAAGGTTACTGGAGGTATTCCAAGGATATGGAATGAAATTAGAGCAAATCATACTTAAGAAATTGTAACTTATCTTTTAAATGAAGTGAAGCCATTAAGCAGAAAGTTAGATGTTAAGTCCAGAAAAAAAGAAATTATGAAATGTTTGATCTATAAATGACCTTAGGAATTATGTGACTGAATGTTTGCTTAAAGGAACTATTTGGAGATAAAGTTTAGAGGCAATGCTAAAGGTGAAATGTTTTAATAGTTTAAGCAAACAACATAGAATTTTGCCTGTCAGAACATCTCAGGGATTTTAACATGCTAAATTCTTCTCTCCTTGTACAGGAAATGAATTAAACATCTCAAGGCTTAAAAGTCTGACATACCAGGGTTCAAATGCTGACTCTGTTGCTTATGAGAGATGCAAACTTGGACCTGTGCCTCCATTTTTCAAAGCTTTGGCTGTTTTCCTTGCCTCTAAATCAGACACATAACAGTTGTAAGGATTAACAAACTATATAATACATATACTGCTCTTGGTTTCTGGTACAGCAAAAGCCCTAATAAGTGTTAATTATCAAATTAGTGCTCATGTCTAATTTTATTATTGATTATGAGGATTTTTAGCATCTGCCTTTTAAGAAGCTTCTGAGAATATACATTGGAAAATGTTGGTCTTGTTAATTATTGTGAGGAATGTTAGGACTTGTGAAGAGCTTTAACTATCAGAACAAGGAATTTAAATTTCATCTTATTAAAAATTAGAGTTTCTTGAGGCTGGAGAAATGGATTAGTGGTCAAGAGCATTGGCTGCTCCTGTAGAGAACCTGGGTTCATTTCTCAGCACCCACATGGCAGCAAAAGAAAATAAATCCTTAATTCTAGTTCCAAGGGATTTAACTCCCTCTTCTGGTCTCTACAGGCATTGCACCAGACAGGTGCACTACATACATGCAAGCAAAACACTCAGAAACATAAAATAAAAATAAATAATTTGAAAGTGAAAACAGAATTTCTGATTGATCAGGGAAGCGGTTTGTGGAAACTTGTGTTTTAGGAGAGACCACAGTGTGGACTGAGTGGGAACGAATAGAATATAGAGGTCAGCATGAGGAGAGGTGTGGCAGGAGATCAAAGAACCCAGGGATGGGGTGTTAGAGAATGGAGGGAGTCCGAGTGTGAGAAGTGAGGCAGAGGCACAAAGTCCAGAATGTGGAGGTTGATCACACATGGATCATTACACTCATAAACCAGAATTGGCACATTAATTCATAACACTTAAAAATAACCACCATGTTGAAGTTTCAGATATGATTTCTGAAACTATTCCTTATTAAGAATAGGTGTAGCTGGGTGTGGTGGCACACACCTTTAATCCCAGCACTCTGGAGGCAGAGGCAGGCAGATCTTTGTGAGTTCAAGGCCAGCCTAGTCTACAGAGTGAGTTCCAGGACAGCTGGGGCTACAGGGAGACCCTGTCTTGAAAAGACCTCCCAAATAATAGGTGCAGAAGATATTATGCAAGCTGCTAAAGGAGAAAACCAAGCAGTGGTCCAAGCCAGCTGTAAAGCCTAATATCCACAACAGTGACCTGAACAGCAAACTATCTCTATTGTTTGCAAAAGAGGCTCTTTTATCTAATTTGACTTAAGGGCAACCCAATGGGAGTGATCTCATGTGTGGTACTGTAAACAGTGCCATTACTCGTGGCTGGAGAAATCATAGATCCTAGATAAAACCCTACGTCTGTCACATCCCTAGACAAAAGTAATTTTTTTACTGCATGCTAAATATGAATCTGTATATTTACAGACAAGTATACTTCTCACCACTCATCAAAGAAGCTTCTTTTGGTGGCAGATGCATACTACATTAGAGTTGTATGATGGGTCAAACACAGAGAATAAGGGTCCAGGAAATGCCCAGCCCTAAGTGACATACCTACAATGCAACCTCCAAACCGCAATCTCAGGGAACATAGTGGAACAGGCAGAGAGACTATTAATGCATTTCTCAACTCTCAGCAACAAAGCTTCCTCATGCATGGAAAGTCACAACTGCCTAAAATGTTGAGAATAAGAGACTGCAGAGTATGTCCCTGGATAGAACTCCTATATTAAACCTCTGCCACCCAGGGTTCATTGTGGAAGAAGGGGTAAAAAGACTGTAAGAGCCTGGTGTGGTGGCACATGCCTTTTAATCCCAGCACTTGGGAAGCAGAAGCAGGTGGATCTCTGTGAGTTCAAGGCTAGCCTGGTCTACATAGTAAGTTTCAGCCCAGCTGGTGCTACATGGAGACTCTGTCTAAAAAAAGAGCCAAAAAAGACAGTAAGAGCCAGGGATGGTGCATGACGACAAGGAAACAGAATTTTCCAGGCTGCTGGGAATTTGTTCACATGAACTTAATGTTGACAGCATGCATGAGACTCATGCAAACTCAAACCAGATAATAATACAGTGTAGAAGTTGGTAATAGGGTACGAAGCCCCAAACTAAGCTGAGGAATTAGTGGCAACTGATAAAGGAGTGATGCTCAACAGGCTCACTGGGCTTCAGTGGATGGACTCACACCAACAGATATTTTGGGACACAAACTTGACCTGATAAGACTTAATATATGACAGAATGGATGGAATCCTGAAGGGGACCTGTGGAGGATACAGAAAGGGAATGAGGTCCAAATATGATAAAAATTTAGTGTATGAAATGTACAAAATTCAATAAACCATTTAATAACAGAAAAAAAAGAATAGTGCAATATTGGTTTTGGTATTTTTCTTCTCAGAGTTAATGTATAATAGCTCAAATATTTAAAAGAAAAGAATATATTTAAACAACATTTGTTATGCCAAGTTATCCTTCCCTCTTTCAAAGATAATTTAGCTCTCAAGGACCAGTTTCATTTTTTAGCTTAGCATTACTTTCTATTTGCAGCCTGCTTTCCCTGAGCATCTGGGGACCATGATACAAGTTAGTGCTTCTGACACTGCTGCAGGAAACTCCTCCTGTCTCTGGGACATCCTGATCACCAGGTTTCCAAGCAGAAGCTGTGATTCTCTTTCTCTCTTAGTGATATCATGGGTTCCACAATCACCACCATTCCCACTTGTTGAGAGAGTCAGATCCCATGACAAGAAGCAGGGCTGGGCTCTGACAAAGTGGACTTAGTTTGTACTTCTGTGTCTCTTCATGATGCCATTCTCTGCTGCTTATCACTCTATTTTCTAGGAACCAGATGCATTTTGCACTCTGTGCAATTGCATTCAGCCACTCCAATAATTTGCTTTTGGTCTCAACTCTTTCCATTTAAGTCTCCTTTTAGAAACAGGAAAAATCAACTTCTCTATACACTTGCTTTTTCCTTCTTCCCGCCTTCCCTCCCTCCCTCCCTTCCTCCCTTCCTTTTTTCCTTCCTGCCTTCCTGCCTTCCCTTCCTTCTCTTCCCCCTCCTCCTTCTCCTATTCTTTATTATCTTTCTTTTTTTGAAGTCTGGAACGTTGAACTCAAGTCCTTTAACATGGTAGACAAGTGCTTGACCACTGAGCTATGTCAACAGTCCTGTTTTATTTTTATTTGGAAGAAGGTTCTCAGTAAGCAGCCTAAACTGACATCAGTATTGAAATCCTCCTGACCCAGGTTCCAGAGTAGCTATTATGGTATCTTGACATTATTTTTAAGAAACAAATTATTATTTTGAAAACATTTTATTGAGTTTTTGAGAATTCCATAAATAGTTCTTAGTCAACTTTAAACCCTGTCTCCAATCCACATCCCCATAACACCATTAGATTTCATTCATTCTGTCATATATGTAAGAAACCAATTATTTCAAAAAGTAAAAAAAAAAAAAAAAAGAGCACAGTTGTTTTGCCTGTCTTACTGGCAAGTGCAGCTACCCTGTGGCTGCCACTGCTTTTGCCATCCTTCAAAGACATGAGACACAGCTTTTCAATCTTCCAATATGGACTGAAGACTCATGTCTCTCCAAGAATCGTCCAAACCTTNATTATTTCAAAAAAAAAAAAAAAAAAAAAAAAGAGCACAGTTGTTTTGCCTGTCTTACTGGCAAGTGCAGCTACCCTGTGGCTGCCACTGCTTTTGCCATCCTTCAAAGATTTGAGACACAGGTTTTCAACCTTCCAATATGGACTGAAGACTCATGTCTCTCCAAGAATCCTCCAAATCATCAGTGCCAGATGGGGACTGCTAAGACATCCAGCTTGTGGACTGAGCTACTATTGGGCTTTCAGCCTCTTCAGAGTATAGACTGCCATTGTTGGACTACTCAGGCTGTATCACAGAGATGAGTACAGGCGAATCAAGACAGGATGTGGTGCTTACTGGATCTCATTTGATGACCATGGGAAGGGAAAACCCCAGTGTGGAGCCCAAGGGCAGGACTGATGGTTGTTTGGGCTTGCCAAGGAGGAGCCTTCAAACATGACATCTTTCAGCCTAATAAAGAAAAAAAATCATAAGCTGAAGATGCTAAAAGATATATGTGGCATGCATATATGCATATTTTGGAGTGATGCAAATTGGAAGGAACAACAACAATAACAACAAAAAGACTGGGTCAACAAACTGACTGAAATGGTGAACTTCTGCTCGAAACAGTAAACTTCTACATTGAAAATTTTAGAAGCGACAGAAAAAGATGAAAAACATGTTTGGCAGAAGCATGAGCTCTGGTGGGGTGGGAAGGGCCAAGGAAGGGGGAATGGGTCTAGATTTGACTTGAAATTTTGTATGAAATGCACAAGGCTTCAATAAAATTGGCTTTGAAAAAAAAGACACCAATTATTTAAAGTACATCACTCACTTAAATCCCATACTGAACCCTTCACAGAATTAGACAGTATTTGGAGGCAGAAATCATTAGTTGTGTGTGGTTTGATCCTGTTGACTTCAGACCTTATTCTCTGACTTCTGAATATGGTGATGATGAAGGGTCCTGTTGTCTGTCTAGTGAAGGCTCATGATGGTCTTCCACTGGAGGGCTTTTTGCAGACAGTGCTGAGACAGCTGGGACATCTACCTTGTCTTTCATTTCTCTGGAGAGCACAGGTTGTCCTGGCCAGATGATACTTAGTTTTAGCTTTAAAAAAATTTTTTTTTATTTCTGTATGTGCATGAATGTACTGTCTGCATGTAAGTTTGTGCACCCGTGTCGTGCAATGCCGCGGAAGTCAGAAGAGGGTGTCGGATTCCCCTGGAACTGGAGTTCTCCTGGAATTGGAGTTTCAGACGGCTCTCAGTGCCATGTGGGTGCCGGGGATCGAACCCGGGTCCTCTGTAAGAGCAGTCGGGGGTCTTAACCGCCAGGCCATCTCTCCAGCCCCCCAGTTTTAGCTTTAATCTGAGCTGCCACTGTTGTAGGAAATGTCATTCACCTTTACCAATTAGGCAATTAGGTGGAGGTGGACTTTGGGATCGGTTTCTTTTTCTTTCTTTCTTTCTTTCTTTCTTTCTTTCTTTCTTTCTTTCTTTCTTTCTTTCTTTCTTTCTTTCTTTCTTTCTTTCTTTCTTTCTTTCTTTTTTCCTTCCTTCCTTCCTTCTTTCATTTTTCCTTCATTCTTTTTCCATATATTGTTACAAGGGAAGATATATTTCCTGCCTACTTTTAACTAATGAGAAGATGGACTTTACATAGACCCTTGGATTTAGCTTTTTAAAAACATTTCATTTACTATTTTTACTTTAGATGTCTGAGTGTACTGCCTGCATGTGTTTAAGTGCAGCCGTGTAATTCAGTGTCTGTAGAGGCCAGAAAATGTCAAATTCTCCAGAAACTGGAGTTATGGATGGTTGTTAGTTACTATGTGAGTACTGGAAATTGAATCCAGGTTTTCTGTTGAACAGTCAGTGCTCTCAATTGCTGAGCCATCTCTGCAGCCCTATCACTTAGTAATTTAAACATAAGCATTAAGTGGTTAGTATCTACCTCCAATGGTAGATTCAACCCAGTTTATAAGAGGAGAGAGGGAGGGAGAGGGATAGGGAGAGGGAGAGAGAGAGAGAGAGAGAGATAAACTATCATATACTGAATAACCAGTAGAAGGTAATAGTTTCTTTTTCTTTCTCTTTGTATTTACAGTGAATAGATTATTTTCCAAGAATTGCATCAATACAGTTACATCTCATATCTCATTTCCATGATCTGATCACTAGATCATCCAGAACTGTGGCTGAGGAGCCCTAGTTCATCTGAAGGCACCATCTGCACAGTGCTTTTCCTCTAAAAGACTTTAGAATCTTAAAAAAAAAGAATTATCTTGATTTTACAGATGCTTCAACTGTATCACAATCTACCCCCTATGAGTGGTGTTTAGCCTTATCAAATTGTTCTTGAAAATTATATTTTAAAATTTATATGCAAATGCATACTTTTATGTGTTTATTTCTGTATCCTTTCCACATTTGCATACATTTTTTCCCATTGCCCCAAGAAAGGTGATCTGTGAGAACTAGCCCAGTGTCCTCTCAGGTCTAGTCTCTTATGTAATGCTTTGCTGCAGTTGCCTCTGATATTCTTGCCAGAGTTCATTTGGAATCAGAATTAGAAACTTGTGACACATGCTTTACTTTTTAAAAGAACTAGAACATTTGGGGAAAGTCTTCCTTTTCACTACATGCATAGCTGAATAGTTAAAGGCTCATTGTTTAGTTGGAGAATGATTGTAGTTAATCAGCAGTGTGTCCCAGATTAATAACTGGACTAAAGAATCTCTCTACATGCTACATTACAATCTATTTAATAACCTTTAAGTTAAAAAGTGTTAACATAAAGGAATATAAATAAACCATATTCCAAAGGTAAAACGTTAACAAAAAAATAAGACAGTCTCAACAGATACATTTTAAAGGTGTGTTTTCAATATGTGTATATTAAACAACATTGGTTTAAAGGTTTTGATAAAACAGTAATGCATCTGAGTTAATTAGAAATATAAATTGTTGTTGTCCACATTTGTTTTACTTAAAATCTGTATAACAATAACTTTGGGATTGACACATACAAATGTTCTCTATAATTTTTCTGCTGTACAGTATCATCTTGTAGCATTCTCTTTTACCTGTAGGATGATTCAACTTAAAAAAATTAAGTTTGCTTCCCAAGCTAACCACATACAGTCACCCAAAACAGCTTGGGTGAATTTGATGAAATCTGCACCTTGATTCCAGCCTATAGGTATGTGTAATACAACTGCCTTTTTGAGACTCATGAGTCAAAAAACAAAAACCTAAGATAAAAAGCGGTGATACAGATATATATGAAACCTTTTTGTCAAAAACTTTGCAATTCAAATCTTAAAACTAACTACGGGAAAAGATTTGTATGTTCCAACGGGTCAAAATGTCACCAACTTAACCGCTGAGAAAGAAAAAATACAGATTTTCATTGTGTAGGATGTACCAGGAAGTGCCAGGAGAAAGGTTGGCCTGTATGAACAATTGAAAAGAAGAAAAGCCTCAGATTGCTACAAACATCAAACCCCTCTGTGGATCCTACTTGTAATAACTGTTTATAATGAGTCCTAATGAAATTTACCTTTTAGGTGCCACAAAGTTTTAATACAAGAGACTTTCTTACCTCCCTTTCATAGAACAAGGAGAAATATGATGATGATGAGGTCGTTCTCTAACTGTAAATTGGAGCCAACTGTTATAGAGGTAATCTCTTATAAAACCAGTAAAACTGCCTTCTTTAATTGACTAATAGACATAGGAACCAAAAATATAATACTAAAGTCTCCTTAAGCTGTGCATTTAAGCAAAATATATTAAAACAGGAGAGCTCTGATATCAGCAATGGATTATTCTCCCAAGGAGATGTTAGCCAGGGGATCCAAGCCCCCCCCCCAAAAAAATAAAAAAGGTAAAGGCTTCTTTGTCTGTAAACTGGGATAACCCTGCAAGGAGAGGGGCGATAAGGCCCTGCCTGTTGAAGACCTGATGTAAAAATGGAAAAGATGTATTGAGACCCGATTGCAAGTGTAAACACAGTTGGTCTCTGGAATACCAGAGAGTGTTACCAAAGGCCACTAAACCAATAAAGCAATATAGTTCTCCTTGAGTCAGCAAGACTCCTTCACATCAGCATCAGCAACAAACACCTCACCTGCCTGGAAATACTTTGCAGCATAGGCAGCCATATATTCCTGTATATTCCCAATCTAATTGGCTATTAGCTTCCTCCTTGGAGGAATAACCCACAGCTGATGCCACACACGAAGCTTACATCCTTAGTGGTTAGGAGATATTATAAGCCTAGTAGGCCCTGTCATATTTTAACAGAAACGTAATTCATGGAGATTAAAACATAAACATCCAAAATCTGTGTCTATACCAAAAATAAACTACCAATAACATTCATATACTGTTTAAATAACTATATATCTAAATATTGCTTGTGCTTCATTAGGAGGACTGAAAGGTTATTTTCCCTGGACAAACTGTCCAGTGCCATGAAAGGAAACAGCCAGAATTGCTCAGAGTCCAAGTCAACAGCTCCAGAGAAAGAATGTTTTTGACTTGTCCACCTGTGCCCATTTTCTAACCCTAAGGAACAATCTGCAGAAAGAGGGGGGCAATGGTAGAATGTAAGGGCTTCTATTGGGATTAATGGTGTGAAATTATAGCAATATAAGACTGACTTGGACACTTATTTGGGATCAACTTTAATTTGTACTTCATAAGCCCCCCCACTAGCCAGCCTTGGGATGGTGAGACCGCCCTTGGAGGACTGTGTGGGTTTGGGTGCAAACAATGCTTGCAAATTGGTTTTACATGAAGATGCTTGTACTCATAAATTAATTACTGTATTGTCAAAAAATGAAAAAAGAAAAATAAAAAATAAAGTAAAATAAAGAAAAAATAAGGTGTTTTTTCTACCTATATTTATAATGAAAAATGGTGCTAAATGAATGTTAAACATTTATCTTTTAGAAACCTATATCTCCATATATTATGACAAAGATCAATATTTATGTCCTTTAAATAAAAGCAGTGTTTTCTTTCTCTCCAGGAACCTGCAGTAATAAAATACTTATTTAAATCATTTATATTTAACAGACAATAGAAAATTCATTGAAAATACCTGAGGAATATAGTGCAGAGATGGATTTTCAGTTTGAGGGGCTTTAATTCCTTAATTAAAATCATTTTTACAAAATCTATTGCATCGGAATCTTTTGAGGAATTAATTGAAAAAAAATGTTGGTTTCATAGTGTTTTCTCATTAATTCTTGAAATCTTGGGGAACTCACATTAGATAAGATGAAGATTATATTAGTATTGTTCAACATAAAAAATAGCATATCCAGTAATTCCTTACATAAATTTTATAGAATAAAATATAGAAGCCACTAATAACACTAACTGGCACTCAGGCAACAAAATAACATGCTGAATTACAAATTGTGACTCAGACCTTTTCATCATTCAACAGCAAATCATATTGGAAATAGTATTAATCACAGCTCCTGTTATGATTTTCTGGGGTCAATACTGTTTGTATGTCAAGATTTTATCCTCAAAAGATTATTAGAATAATCAGGATATGATCAAATCTGAAACTTAGGATCTTAGAGCTGTTTCTAATTAGTTGATTACCTCTAAACCAAATATAAAAGCAGTTGAATTGAGCACATCAAACTTTGCACCTGGTACCTGAAGAGTGACATGGAGAAGAAAATAAAGTATTCTTTTGTATCTTCCATAGTCAGATAAAAATTTAAAATTCTGGTAAAAGAACTGATAACAAGACCAAAACAACATATAAAATAAAAGAAAATAAGGAAACAATTAATCTTGAACCCACATAGAATACAGAGACGGCCTTAACCAAGCTTTCTGTAAACAAACTGTTTGAATAAATTCTTGGATAGAAGTACCTCTTCCATGGGGAGGTAGGTAGGGAAAAATTCCACTTTTTTTTCAGATTAAGGTGAAGCAAAGAGGCAAAATTTAGGGTGTACAATTGTAGGATAAAAAAATAGACTGGGGAACCATAAAATGACTTTGCTTGAATTGTGGGGATGGTCTGGCAGACAAGGAGATCTCCCTATAGCCTCCACAGGAGCTACTGAGGACGTGAGTCTAAGATGTGTCTGGGAACACAGCATAGCAGGCATTTATTGTGCATTGCTTGTGTGATGGACTTTTGGGTTTCAGAAGGGGAAAAAGGTTGTTCCACTGCAAAGGTGAAATGGTGCTGCAAGTGGAGGAATCAGGGGCCAAGTATCAATCGAACCGTTCAGAAATCAGCAAAAATTTCTAGGAGATGAGGAGAGGGCAAGGCCAGAGAAGACAGATCGATAGCTGGACCAAGAATTTTAGCCACCTGCTTATCAACTGAGTTGGCTGGTGTACTATTCCAAATTTCACATGTTAAATATTTTAGGCTCCAAGTGTGATGGTTTTAGGAGGTATCTCTGGGAGGTTTTGGCTACCAAGAACAGAATCCTCATGCAGAAGACTAGGACTATTATGAAAAGAACTCTGAAGGGCTCCTTGGCTTCTACTGCTATGTGAGGACACAGAGAGATGATGGGCTTTTGTGATCCGGGAGATGGGTTGGCTATAGTTGTGTATAAGTTACTGTTCTGCTGCTGCAACATAAGGAATGGTTCCAGAGGGATCCAAGACCATCATGCCTGGGAGACCTGGCAGCAGGCCCTACCTGAGCAGGAAGCTGAGGAATTGCACCTCCAACCATCCATAGGAAACAGAGAGAAACAATTGCATGTGGGTTGAGGCTATAAATTCTCAAACCTGCACCCAATGACATAATTTCTTTAGCCTCCCCAAACGGCACCCCCAACTGTGGATCAAGTGTTCAAGTGAGATACTTTAGTCTGTCTCCTCATGGCTTGCCCTAAGCAAACCAACCAACCAAATAAGAGCTGAATCCCCCAAAAACTGTGAGCCACAATACATCAGCTGAACCAAGAAGGGTAATCAGAAAGATTCTAAAGAGTCAATGGTGGTAAGATTGAGCACAGGGAAACAAGAGTTTTCCAGACACTTGGTCAGTTACTCATATGAACTCATAGGTATGGTGACAGCATACAGAAGTCCCAGATAAGCTCAAGGCAGACAAAATTCTGGCATAGATATGGGGAAGTGGGTATGAAACTCCAACCACTAAACCTGAGGAAGTATTGACAACCAATGTCTCCTGGGAGAGGGAAATTCAGTCTCATTCAATGGTGAGATGTTTGGTAAGTTCACCAGGCTCCATTGGATGAACCCAATCATATGTTGCGAAGGCCTTGTGGGACCAGCAAAAAAATCACAGTCGGATCAACCTACTGCAACAACCACACCACACACACAAACACACACACACACACAATAATAATATATATATTTATATATATATATATTATATATATATATATATATTAGACATTAATAATGAAAATGGGCAAGGGTAGTAAAGGAAAGGGAGTAGATTTTAAAATTATAATCAAAATATATATTGAAATTTACAAAAAAGTCCACTCCTGTAGTTGAAGCAGGTCTGGTTCCCATAGTTGCTCCCTCCCACCTTGAGTTCCTTGTTCCCAGAACTACCTGAGGGTCAAGGATGAACTTTCCCAGCCCTGCAGGAATGCTTCTCACCCCCTAAGGAGCCCATTACTCTCCAAGGGGCTTCACGCTGCTAAACACAACCTTTGTTTCAAACAAAGGGGTGTAGAACAGGTGGACTGATCCATTGAAAGACTGTCTGGTCTGCAACCACAAGACCCCACCAATCAGAGAAAGGGGCACCGTAACCACAGTGGAAATGCCCTAACTAGGAATAAAAGTGGGAGAGGATCGGACCTCGGGGCACTGCCCTCCAGTCCCATGAGAGTGTGCTCGGCCCGATGCATCGGTATTGTCTCTGTCCCTGTCTCTGTGTTGTGTTCTGAACTTTTTTCCTTGATGTAATGTTCTTTTATTAAAGCTTTTCCCCACAGCACACACGATCCCAAACAAACAAAGTCAATTTTATTAGAAAAGAAAAGAAAAAAAAAAGGTTTGATGCCCCAAACTGATATTAGAAAAATATTGTGAGTCCCTCCCCCAAAGGCCTCTACCTCTGTATGTGTCTTATCTCTCTGAAATTTTTTTTTATATATTTTATTTTTATGTGTATGAATGTTTGTAGGTTTGTGTATCTGTGTTGTGCAAAGCCTGTAGAGGCCTTGGAAATGCAGTTATGGATGGTCGTTAGCTGCCATGTGCATGCTGGGAATCAAAAAATCCAGGTCCTCTGCAAGAAGAGCAAGTTGCCTCTTAACCACAGAACCATTTTTTTCCAGAGCTCCTTTGATATTTCTTATAAGTGACAAGAAGCTAAGACAGGGCCTTCCCCATTACCCCAATTCTACAGCTTTAACTTTATATCTTCTAGGCCTCAGATCTGTGAGCAATGCCATTTTGTTACTTTATGAACTATGTTGCTCTACATTAACTTTGTTAGAAACAGCTATAAACCAAGGCAATTAAAAAAAAGGCTGAACGAAAGAGAGCAAAAAGAGGAAGAGTTAATAATGGTAATATGAATTCCAGTTTTTGGAGAAAGGAGTGTATGGTCTTCCTATGCCTGTAGCAGGATTAGATAGTATAAAGAATGACTTTGAGGTAAAATCCAAGGCTCCAGTATAGTCACATAAAACAACTGAGAAGAACCAGTAAAGAAGTTCCCAAAATGTCGTTGGGGTTATCTGGGATGTTTCGAAGGGGGAAACTAGCCCTAGATCTATGAATGGACCATGCCCATTGAGAAAGCACTGGCCCTCACCATAAAGGAAAGGAAGAAGAGAGAAAGAGAGGAGATGAGAGAGAGAAGAGAGAGAGAGAAGAGGCTAGTGACGCAGTTGTAAGCCAGTGTTTTATTCATATATACAAATTATATGTGGTAAACTACCAGTAAGCTGGGCATTTGTTTAGATAGGGCACCTAAGTCTACTTGACACAAAGTATTATCTTCTCTAGTTTTCTGTTAATTAGGTGGAATTAGAGTTGACTTCAGACTTTTATTCATCTCCTTAAAATCCTTAAAATCTGATGATTAGAGTGTTGATTCATGGTTTTTCTGTTGCCTTTTCCCCCCTAAAAATTAAGCCAGTAGGACAATTAAATGTTCTGTCTTCCATTTGGAGATATCGTAGGAAAAACAGCAGCTCATTAGAGTTAATTTTATTCAACAGAGAGGAAACTAAGACCAGGCAATTTTTCCTCCAGTGTCTTCCTGCTTGCTTGCACTTAGATAAAAGAAAAGATAGCAACGGGACCTCTCTTCACAAGCTCCCAGTTTTCTTATTGAAAAATTTTAACAAATGCTCAAAATCAAATAGAAGATGAAATAAACCTCAAGAAAACCATCTTGAGGGCTTTTAACATTCCAGGGCTTTGTGGGCACAAGAGTTTGTATGCAAGCCTTAAAATAATGATTTCCTGAACCCCTCCGGGACTTTTGTGTTATAGTGGGTCTAAGGACTTTCAAAATACAATTGTCATACTAGACCTCATCAGGAAACAAAGTGACTAACAGAGTATTTTATACAGAGCTCCGACCCTTCTCTAAAGTAATCAAAAAAACACTGAGGTGTAAACACACACACAAAAAGCTCCTTAGAGATGAAACTATATATTATCAAATGCATTAATTTGTTCTCTTAAGAGAATCAAACTAGATGAGGAAATAGTTATCTATTTTTCTAATATGTCAGCAAAAATATATTTGTTGCCAAAATACCGATTATATAGAAAAATCTTACTCAAGTCATATTTTGAATTACTTTGAATAAATAATGATTTTAATTTTTTCTCTGGAAAGGAAAAATGTAGCCAACTTGAGATGCACATTAAAAACCATGGTCCAGCAAGATAGCAAATTCCAATTTCCTATGATCAGAGAATCTTATTACCTTTATCCTCTCCCTTCCTTCCTGTTCACAAGGGAAGTTAAAAGATGTTTTCCCAGTTTTGAAAATTTGTTTAGCTCCACATTCTCATAAACGGAAGGTGATGTGCTGGGGACAGGCCAAGCACTGACTACATATAAGAAATGTAATTTTAAAGCCCCAGTTTATTTCTGGTTGCTGTTTAAATTTCACCATTTGTTGTTAAGTGTGCAGATTGCAAAAAGTAATCTCAGCACACAAGGGATGGTGAGAAGAGGATCACATGTTTACACATGACCAGCACACCATCTCCGCCAAATTGTGAGTTCAAGGCTAGCCTGAGCTTTATATGAAAGCCCCTAATCTTGAAAACAAACACAAAGCACAAGAAATAAAGATCACAAAAAATATATTATATTCTTTTGTCTTCATTTTATATTGTTAAACAAAACAAACCCAAAACTGCACAGGAGTATTAATTTAGAGCATTATTTAAATGAACCATTCGTTCAACTTCAAGGAAAAAAAATGCACATTCAATGCTAACTGTGGTCTCCCTGGTAATGGGACGGTCTCAATTGGCTGTTGCCAGCACTGATCACTGCCTCAAGATTGATCATCTCATAAAATGCATTAGCATGAATGGTTTTAAGTGGCTGCTTACCCCAGCAAGACTGGCCATGATCAGGAGGTCTCTAACCAGACATTTTACTAATCCACATCCAGCCAGGACAAACCAAATCATCTTAAGGAAGGAAGGATCCAGAACCCACCCAATTCATAACAGATGGCAATATAATTAGGGGGACCGTCCCTGTGTGAGTCCACATAACCTGACCATACATGAAGAAACATACACACAGAGCTAGAACTATATAAATGCATATCCCCATATATTACTCCCCATAAAAGGTTTATTTTCTCTGTATTAAATTACACAGATCCAGTATAGTTTATCTGCCTGGTATAAACTATCTATCTATCTATCTAATCTAATCTAATCTATCTATCTAATCTCTCCCAAAAATTGTGGGCCTATAACCTAAGTACTTAAGACTCAAAAAAGTTGAGAAGGCCTGAGATATGGCTGGGCAGTTAAGAGTACCTAGATGTGAGTTTAATTCCCTAGCAACCTACATCCATGCCTGCTAGGGGATCCTACACCCTCTTCTGGCTCTGTTGAGGCCCCATGCACGCATGGTATACATTCATAAAGACACTCACGTCCCTAACATATAACTCCTAAACATAAAATCTTTTTTAAATAAGTTTGAGAAAGGGGCTGGAAGACAGATCAACAGTAAAGAGCACTGGCTGGTTCTCCCAGACGCTTCCCGATGAGGTCTCTTAATAACTATCCATGACTCTAGTTCCAGGGGCTCTGATACCCTCTTATAAGACTTGTGGCTAACTGCAATGACAACACGATGGCAACTTACAACATGGGGGCAAAAACTCCTCATATATTAATATATATATTAGTTTTTTTTTGAGAAAGGAATTCCTGAGTTGCTATAATATTATCACTGGAAGCTTAATTAAATCTGAATGGGTGTTTCATATCACCCATTACCACTTAGTAGAATGACTTTCTTTCTTAAAGCTACAGAATCCACTCTGGGCAATGGTTGTACATGTCTTGTTTAATTCCCGCAACTTGGGAGGCGAGGCAGGCAGATCTCTATGAGTTCAAGGGCCAGCCTGGTCTACCTATGCGAGGTCCAAGTCAGCTGGGGCTTACAGGGAGACCTGTCCCTCACACACACACACACACAGTCCACCACAAACACACACACACACATATGTGTGTGTACACACACACGCATGCACAACACAAAGCTACAGAATCCAAAATCCCCCTGTTGAATTACATATATTTTTTTAATGTGTCAGAAATTAACACAACTAAAAAGTATCTGTGGGAAGGACTTACCTCAGGGCCACTGATTTACCTGAATCACAAACTTATATTAACTGAACTTCTATTTAAATAAACCATGAGGTGTGTTAAAGCCTGTTACAATGAACTAGAAGTATAAAGGACAAACCATGAAAAGTTAATATTATTTGTGTATGTATGTGAATTATATGAGTGTATCTGCAAGTGTGCATACAAGTGTGCAGACAAGTGTGCATACAAGTGTGTATAAGTGTGCAGACAAGTGTGCAGACAAGTGTGCAGACAAGTGTGCATACAAGTGTATACAAGTGTGCATACAAGTGTGCATACAAGTGGACCTGCCTGTATGAGCAAGCAGACACCAGAAGAGGGCGCTGGGTTTCCTCCTCTCTCACTCTTCACCTTTTTCCTTTGAGACAGAGGCTCCCTCTCTGAGCCCTGAAAGGTCACATTTTCTCTGCTAGGCTGGAAGCCAGCAAGACCTAGGGATCTTCCTGTCTTCTTAGAGCTGGGGTCACAGAGGGACACAGGATGCCTGGCTTTTTATATGGGTCCTTGGATCCAAACTCCAGTCTTCATGATGTGCAAGTCTTCTTAACCTGTAAGCCATCTTTATAGCCTCCTGCCCCTTTAAAAAATATATTTATTAAAAAAATTTTTTTTCTTTGAGACAGGGGTCTCCCTGATGCCCCCAGCTGTCTGGAACTCACTCTGCAGACCAAGCCTGGAACTTTGAAAATCACAAAGATCCACTCTGCTGAACATCTGCCTCCCAAATGGCTAAGGATTAAAAGCCATGCAACCACCACACCCAGATTTTTCCCAACCTCAATTTTTAAAAGTAAAACAAAGACCACACATTTCTACTATCAGGTTTTAGATACATGAAGGGGTTTAAATTTTTTAAAATCTTTAAAAATTGATATTTTCTGTGTATGAGTGTTTTGCCTGCATGCATCTAAGTGCACCCGATGAGGGCACTGGATCCCCTGGAAACTGGAGTTATAGACGGGTTAATTAATTTGTCCATGTGGTGCTGGGAACCAAGCCAGGGTCCTCTGGAAGAGCAGCTAGTGCTCTTAACTGCTGAGACCTCTCCAGACCTAAATTAACTTTTCAAGATACGTTAGATTCTACTTATAAGACAGCTTGAGTCATACGCCAGGGTTCACACTAACGTCCCTTTTAATCGCATCATAGTCATGAGACTAGAAACTCACCAATGCAATCAGCCAGAGAAAATGCAAGAAATACTCAGTAACTCTTGTGTTGTCACCAGGGTTCTCCTCTCCTACATCTGATCTGGTTACCTGGGCAACCTCTCCAAGCCTCCACTTTCCATTGTTAAAAAGCTCTGACAGATACAGAGAGGATCCTCAGATGAATCTGCTCAATTAGCATGCCTGGCAACCATGTGGTGCCCAGAGGATATAAGATTTAGATGTAGGCCGGAGCATTGTGGAGCACGTCTCTAATCCTACTAGCAACTAGTTGGAGGCAGAGGCAGGAGGATATTTGTGAGTTCAGAGGCTAAGGCCAGCCTGGTCTACAGGGTGCGTTCAAGGACAGCTGGGGCCTTACAAGGGAGACTGTGTCTCAAAAAGACCCAAAAAAAAAAAAAAAAGAAATAAGATGTGGACATGAACAGAAGAACCCAGGGTCTACCTAGGTGTGGTGGGGCAAACCTACAGTCCCAGAATTTGGAAAAAAGAGCTGAGGCAGGATGATCTGAAAAGTTCAGTCCAGGCCTCAACTACATAACCTAATTCCCCGGCCAGCCTGGGGCACAAAGAACTCCATGAATGTTAGATATTATTGAAATGAATGAATGTAATGAATGAATGCCTGGTGTCTGGTATACTAGAAATGTTCCAAAGCCTGCAGAATAAAAATATATGGTCAGGAGTAAGTAAGCTCACAAGCCCGGGCAGCCTTGCCTCAGAGAAATAATAATGTAGGCCACAAGCAGAGGTAGCATACATAACTTTAAAATTTTTAAGTGGGCAGAAGTTTAAAAGGTAGAAAGAAACAAATGCCATGGATTTTAATATATTTTTTGATGAATATATTAAAGCCTCGGGTATGGTGGTGAGCATGCCTGTAATCCTAGCTCTAGGGAGACAAGGACAGGTGGAATTAAAGACATTAGGCGACTGTGCTGACCTTTCAAAGAAGCTCACCCTGGTACGTGGCTGGCACTCACAGGATTGATGGCTAATGCAAGCCTACGGAAGGAAGAAACTCAATTCAAACCTGCCCAGCGTGAATCCCAGGAACTGCTTGCAGTAACAACTGGCCTGGCGCAATACGCCCGTTGGTGCGATAGTAGCATGGATATTATGGGAGTAACAAACCATATCTTTAATTGGATTTAAGGTCCAAAACGTTCACAGGATGGAGCCAGCCCATATCTGATGTTGATTTCAGACTTAGGAACCTTATGCTAGACAGGTCACAGAACACATAGGGGAGAGCCTGATACTAGTTTCCTACTAAAAAGTTATATTAAACTGATTCTTAATTAACATTTGCTCTAACGTACCCAGACCCATAGTTTATCGCAATTTTTCATAATCTCACCAGAGAAAGTTTCCATAATTGTAACCAGATGGGCAATTAAAACACCAAAGAAGCCCAACAATCCTGTTTCTCTGCGAACTGGTCAGTGTAACAGAACAAGAAGGCTTGCGATGCTCAATCTGCGGTGCAGGACAGCCTGTATCAATTCTGCGCCAAGGCTAGAGATCCATGTGCGGAAGAAAAAGGGGTAGAAAGAGTGTAAGATCCTGAGGGAGTGGATGACCACAGGAGACAGAGTGTCCACATGATCTCACAGCTGGCCGGTCTGCTCTAATGAACCTCACAGCAACTGTGACAAGGGTGCGTGTGCAAGTCACAATGCAAAAGTATGCAAAACCCAGACAAAAATCCTCAGCAACAGCTAAGGATGGGGACAATGAGGTAAGAAACCACGCAATCATGGAGGAATAGTCAGCAATTGACAGCTTGCCAGGGGGAGGAAGAGGCAATCTTCTTTTCAAGTCAAGGAGAATGGGACTCTTGGTAGGCAGCTAGCAGTCTCCAGGAATGGACCCACACTGAGGATAGACATTTTGGGTCACAAATTAAGATTCTATAATAGAGTACATTAAATCGGGCAGGAGGCAGTGAGGGGAGGTGTAGAGGGGGAAGGGGATTCTGAAAACATAAAATTAATATTATATGAAAATTGACAGAAATTAGTTTAAAATATATATCCAGGGGCTTCAGAGATAGTTCAGCAGTTAAGGCACTGGCAGTACTCTTACAAAGGAGCGGGTTCAGGTCACGAGGCACCCAACGTGGGGGCTAAAAAGGACTCCATAACTCCAGTTACAAAGGATCCAATGCCCAGTCTTCTGGCCTCTGTTGGCATTGCAAGCATATGGTGCACTTTCCATACTGCAGGCAAAGAGGAGTCATAACACACGGATTCGCTAAAGGTGGCAGTGACTTTCGTTGGATAATTCTCAAGCTAGATACAAAGGCTGCGAGAGATAGCTAGTGGGACAAGAGGCACCGACTGCCTTCGCAGAGGACGCCGGGTTCGATCCCCAGCAGCCCACATGGCGGCTGAGAACCGTCTGTAACTCCAATTCCAGGAGAAACTCCAGTTCCAGGGGAATTCCGAGACCCGGAAGCCTTTTCTGACCTCCGCTGCCTGCGGCATTGCAAACCCGACACGGGTGCAACAAACCCTGCATGCAGAGTAAGTTAATAACATTCATAAACACATACAAAAAAAATAATTAAAAAAAAAAAGTCATACACATAAAAATACATTTTTTTTTTTTAAATAAATAAAAACAAAACACCTTTGGGATAAAGAGATGGCTCAGGGGGTTAAGAGCAACACATACTGCTTTTTTCAGAGGACCCGGGTTTGATTCCAGCAGCAACCCATGGTGGCTAAGAAAAGCCGTCCCTTTAACTCCTAGTTTCCAGGGGAATGTTATGTCCTCTTTTCTGTCCTCTCACGGCATTGGCACGTACAACTGGGTGCATGACCAACTTACAGACATGCAGACAGTTCACTTGTATACATAAAAAATTAATTAATTAATTAATTATTAAAAAAAAAAAAAAAAAAGTATGTCAGTCGTGCTTAACTTTTCCTCTTCCGGCCCAACTCCATGGATGGCCTCCTGTGATTCCCAATGGGGGACTCATAGCTTAGTGGAAAAGTACAGATTTATGTTTAAATGAATAAGAAAGCATTAATTTTTTAAATTAAAAAAAATTGTGTGTGTGAGAGACAGAGACAGAGACAGGAGAAAAAGGGAGAGCCTCCACCCATGTGAATATATATGGAAGACAGAGGATGGATGTCCCGATATGTTCCTCAACTACTTCTCGACCTTATTTCCTGAGACAGGCCTCCTACTGATGACCACCATTTAGGCTAAAACGACTATCCAGCAAGTCCCCAGGACCCACCCATGTCTGCCCCCAGTGTGGGATTACAAGAACGTGCCACCACTCACTTTTATGCAGATTCTGGGGGTCCAAGTCAGGCAAGCATCCCAACTTGAGCATCTCTGGCCATTGTGGCTTTCAATTTGTATTACATTATCTCACACGACTTTGTATTGCTGTCCGTCACACAAAGGCAATTCCCAACTTACAAATCCAATTTTCTGTATTCATCCCAACTGATGGCGGTTCTAATAACTTCATCACTCAACTTGTCTGACTCTTCAGTTCTCAAATTGCTGTTGAGAACATGTCTTTCCTCCACAGTGACATCATGTACTGAATCCCCCCTCCCATGAGGACATTGGGCCTGACCTTTGGGATCTCAATTCTACATATTTTAGATTACAACCACTTAATCTTCTAAACTGCCCCACTATTTTCGCCCATGCTGTGGCACACTATTTAATATTTATTCCATTGCCTTTGGCTGGGCTATTTTTCTTTTATTCTTCTGATATTCAGGCACATCTGTCTTGTCTACGATGATTCTTTTTCAATTGCTTCAGTGGTCAGAAATTTATCTTCCCTATACAGCTGGGTTAAAAATGCTATTCCACTTTCTTCTAGCTATATTAGAGATAAACACAGTGGAGTTTAAAAGCAGAGGCCTTTAATCATCTTAAATTAATTTTTTAATTAATAAGTAGGACTTTCTATGATGAGTGAGGTGGCTCAGGTAGTTCCCAAGGTTGGGTCTAACCACATCAAAAAACCAAAAGGAGCAGAGGCCACGCAGTGACATCAGGAGTGATGGCAGCCCTGAGGGCCAGGAATTCCAACCCATCCTGGAATCCTCACCACCTTAGAATTCTCTCAACTGAAATATTAACACATCTCAACAATCTTTTTCTAGTTGGTTGGTTGTTTCTGAGACAAGACTCACTCTGGATAATGCCTTGATTAGGCCAGTACTCACTATCTACCCTAGGGCTGGCCTTGAAATCATGGCAATCTTTCTGTCAGCCTCCTGAATTCCGTCAAGATAAGCATGAGCTGTCATGCCTGGCTGAATCTCACTTAAAATTTAATTCTTAGGGGGCTGAATAAATGGCTCCCTGGTTAAGAACAACGGCTGTTCTTCCAGAAGTAGAGTTTTGGTTTGCCAGACCAGGTCCAAAGCAGCCTTACAACCGTTGCTTCAGCTCCAGGGGCTCTGACACCCTCTTCTGGCCACCCTTGGGTACATTTGCACTCATGTGTACATACCCACCCACAGACACATACAAGAATCGACAAAACTTAAAAAATAAAACCTTTAGGAGAACTTAATTTTTGGCAGAAAAGGTCACACATGTGCAAAAGCAATGACCTGAGACACAGACTGTTTGGTCACTCAGGAGAACAAAATCCAGATGGAACTGGCCATGAGGATATATATACCTGCAATTCAAAAATTATAAATTCTATTATTTAATTTCATTTCACCTTGTAGGTTTTACATTTTTTATTTGTGTATTACTCTTCCAGTTTATTTTGTTTATTAATTTTTATTTTATGTGTATGATGGATTAGGTAGGTGCGCCCATGCTGTCCAATGCCTTTGGAGGACAGAAAAGAGAGTGCTGGATCCTCTGGAACTGGGAGTTACTTCAGATGGTTTTGTTAGCTGCATGTGGTGCTGGGAATCAAAAACCCAGGTCCTCTGCAAGCAAAGCAAGCAAACTAGGTGTTTCTTAAGCTTCTGAGCCATCTCTCCAGCTCTTTTTTTTTTTATTTTATGTGTAGGAGTGTTTTTGTTCTGCGATGTAAGTACTAACTCATGAGAATGCAATACCCATGGCGGCCAGAAAGGGCA
The DNA here is from genome assembly GCA_009823505.1 of Rhizomys pruinosus. Classification (NCBI taxonomy): domain Eukaryota; kingdom Metazoa; phylum Chordata; class Mammalia; order Rodentia; family Spalacidae; genus Rhizomys; species Rhizomys pruinosus. The sequence continues at coordinate 1,412,331 of VZQC01009117.1, forward strand.
TCGGATCTAATCCTGGAACTAGAGTTAAGGAATGGAGGTTTAGTTAACCAGATATGGGTGCTAGGAAACCAAAACCTAGGTCTCTGCAAGAGTTAGACAGTGCTCTTAAACTGCTGAGCCCTCTCCAACCATGTTTTTAGACTGGTGTTTTTGAAAGTCTCAAATGTGCTGCTCAAGCTGGCTTGAGTTCAAGGGCCTTCCTGTCTCCACCTTCAAAGTACTTTGGGGACTACAGATGTGGAACCTTACCAGACCACTGTGCTCCTCATTACTGGGGGACTACAGCTGTGGCCCTCATACCAACCACTGGCTGGCTGTTTGCGCTTCCCAAGTCTGGGACTCTACAGCTGTGACTCACCACCATGCACTTGCCTCCCCAAGTCTGGATTTACATACAGATGTGACCTCACCTAACCCTGCGATCTCCCAAGTACTGGGGACTTCACACAGCTGTGACGTTCTACCACCAACTGCGCCTACCCAAGTACTGGGACTAACAGCCTGTTGACCTCACACACTGTACTTCCCCAAGTACTGGGACTAATACAGATGTGACCTTCACCCCTACTGCATTTCCCCACAAAAGTACTGGGATTACAGATGTGACCTCACCACCACCGCGCTCCCCAAGTACTGGGATTAGCAGTGTGTGACCTCCGCACAAACATCTGCCTCCCAAGGTACTGGGATTACAGATGTGACGCTTCACCACCACTGCGCTCACCAAAGTACTGGAATTATACAGAATGGTGACTCACCACCACTACGATGCGCTCCCCAAAGTACTGGGACTGTTACAGGCTGTGGCTCATCCAGCCACTGGCGCTTCCCCAAATATACTGGACTTACAAAATGTGACCCATCACACCACGCACTGTGCTTGCTACCAAGTACTCGGGACTACAGATGGTGACCTCACCACCAGCTGGTGCTCCCATTGTTGTTTTTCTTTTAAGGTGTTAAGGTAGTCCTCTAACACTTGGGGTTGAGGAGGACTTGTAAACTATTTGCAAATAAATAATACATAAAAACAGACCATGGATGCCAGCCAGGTGGCGCGCATTCACACCTTTATTTCCGCACTTGGGAGGCAGAGGCACGGCGAAATCTACATGGTGAGTTCATAGGCCAGCCNCATGCGTGCACTTTCACACATGCAGGCACTACACTCACACAACATAAGAATCTAACAATAGATAAAAAAAATAGAGTTTATATAAAAGAAAAATAATAAGACAGTATGGGTTTTGATGTTTGGCCTCAATGAAGCGTTTTTTAATGAGCTGAGATAGAGTGTAGGCTTGGGTATGGCTGGGCCTTGAATGGTGTAAGAAGCGGGGCGAGAGAATCCAGTGTTTGCCGGTCTTCTCCGCAATGACTGTGGGTGGCAGATTTGACTTGATAAACTATTGTGTAATGAGTAATACACCAAGCTTTCCCCAAATAAAATTGGCTTTTTTGAAAAAAAAAGGACCGCCTGATTAACCATTTCACACCAAACCGTGTCTACAAATGCACTCAAACTTTAAAATCCCGAATAATAAAACCTAGTTAAACTTCCAACTAGTGAAAACTAATAAGACGCGAGTAAAGGCCTAATAGCATGAGAAACATGAAAATGTCACAAAGAAAATTAAATTTATTCAAAAGGCGCTTTACCTATTAGTCTATTGTTTTCAGATAGATATCATACGCTGCGCAAGATACAGCTCTGAAAATTCTAAGTTGGGTTGTGATCTATCTACATTAGTTTGTAGTGTTGCCTCTGACTGTCTCCTGAATTTGTCGTTAATGTATAAGCAAATAATGGAAAGAGCTGATGATTTGGTTAATAGCGAAACCAATCGAGGATCGCTGTAGTGGTCTGTCTAAAGCCAGACAGCTAGGAGGAACTTGAAGTCATGTGCCCCTACCGAGTTCACATGGAAATTGCAGAATGTGGCTGTTCACCAACTGGACAAACCGCTATTCCTACTGACTGAGGGAAGGAGAGAGTGCTCGCAAGCAAACATTAGCCCTAGGGGGCAGTATAATCTGAGCTCCCTCTCCTTTTCCTCCTTCTGGACCGCCAGCAGCCACAGGTGTGTGGTGTCTGCCATGAGCCCCTATGATTAGACCTTAGTCTGTTAGCCGTATTAAAAAATTATACAAATCTATGTGTTGTATGTCAACTGATGCTTTCCTGTGCCTCTAGCCCTGTGCGTGTACACAAAAAACCCCTCACATTTGTGTGAGTGGTGACTAGTACTGACATTGTAAGGTTTGTAGTGATCACTCTGCTAGGTAGGTGGCTAAGTGTAATTCGTGGCCCAGCCGCAGTACGAGAAAGAGAAGGGTGACCGTGAGAGGTTACGGAATTTACCCCTGGAGAAGCTAAGGAGAGTAGTCGTTACTTGGAAGTTGGAGCTCTTTCGAGACGGTGCTCTCAGGTGCCAATGGGGGTTTGCCGGAGGGGAGATCGAACTCCCACGGCGGTTCCTACACTGTAGAGCAGTACTGGGGAACGGTCTTAACCGCCAGGCGCATCTCTTCCAGCCCCCAGTATTTGAGCTTGTTGAAATCTGACCGCTGGCCTCACTTGTCTGTAGGAATATGTTCATTCACCATTTAACCATTTTACGGCCAACTTAGGTGGATGAGTGTGTGACTTTGGATTTCGGTTTCTTTTTCTTCTCTCTTCTTTCTCTTTCTTTTCATTCTTTCCTTCTTTCTTTTCTCACTATCTTCTGTTCTTCTTCTATTTCTTCTTACTTTCTTTCTTTTTTTTTTTTTTTTTTTTTTTTTTTTTTTTTTTTTTTTTTTTTTTTTCACATTTCTTTTCTTTTCTCAATATTATTCGTTAACATAAAGGGTGAATGTATACCTAATCTTTAACCTTGCCTACTTTAAACTAATTGATAAGAGATGGGAACTTTTAGCATAGGACCCTTGGATGTTTCCTTTTTAAGTAACATTTCATTTACTATTTTTACTTTAGATGTCTGAGTGTACTGCCTGCATGAATGTTTACAGTGCAGCGTGTGGCTACTTCCATGTTGTAGAGGCACAGAAATGTCAATTCCTCCAGAAAACTGGAGTTACACTAATGTTGTTAGTTACTATGTGAGTACTGGGAACATTGAATCCAGGTTTTCTGGGTTGAGAAGTCAGTGCTCTCAATTGCATTGATGCCACCAATCTCCTGCGCCCGATTCACTTAGTAATTTTAAACTACATAAAGCATTAAAGTGGTCTAGTATCTACTCCTATCCTCACAAATCGTAAGATATCAACACCCCACTAAGTTAGAAAGAGCGAACAAGAGAAGAGAAGCAAGGATACATCCAAACGAGGGACCCGTATAAGAGGAAGGGAAGAGGGAACGAGGGGAAGAGAGAGATGAGAGAGAATAACTATCATATACTTGAAATACCAGCTTGAAGTAATAGTTATTCTTTTTCTTCCTCTTATGTATTATTACAGTGAATAGATTTCGGTGTGCATTCGCAAAGATATTTGCCATATCAGATACAGTGTAAATCTCCATATCTCATTTCTCTTCCATGATCTGATCACACTAGATCACTCTCAGAAACTGTGCTGAGGAGCCCTGGTTCATCTGAAGGCACCATCTGCACAGTGCTTTTCCTCTAAACCGACATTCATAGAATACTTTTTAAAATAAAAAAGAATTAATATTTGATCTTTGACAGAATGCTTACAAGCCTGTATTGCATCTGATCTCTCCCCCTATGAGTGGAGTGTTAGCCACTATCAATGTTCATTCGAAAGAATTATATTGTTTATAATAATTTATAATGATCAAATGCGGTACTTGTCTATGTGTTTTATTTTCATGTAATCCCTTCCACATTGCATAACATTTTTATCCCCAATTGCCCCAAGAGAAAGCTAGATGCTGTGAGAACTAGCCACAGGATCCTCTCAAGGTTCTCTCGTTCCTTTTGTATATGCTTTGCTGACAGTGCCCTACCTGACTCATTCACTTCCTTACGCAAATGAGCTTCATTTTGTAATACAGATAATTGAATAAGCCATGTGTACAACCACATCGACCTCCTACTTCTTTAAAACAAAGAGAACCTAATAAATTTGGGGAAAGTCTTCCTTGCTTTACCTACCATATGCATAAGAAAAAACCTGAAGAATAAAGTTAGGGGCTCCATCTAGTTTTTAAGTTGGCTGAAGAATGATTTGTAGTTAAATCAGCAAGTGGCTGTGCCAGCAAAATCAAATTATAACTGTGCGACTACAGAACATCTCATCTACAATGATGTTACATCTATGTCAACAATTCTCCTATTAAATAACCTAATTAAAGATTAAAAAGTAGTTAACATAAAAGGAATAATAAAAATAAACCATCCATCCCAAAAGGCTAGAAACGTTTAACCACAAAAATAAGACAGTCATCAAACAGATACATTTTTAGTGTGGTTAGTTTCGATATATTTGTATCTTTAAACAAACATTGGATTATTATAGGTTTTGCATTTGCAGAACAAGAATGCATACTGTAGTTATTCTAAGATAATAAATAAATATGTTATTTCACACGTATTGTCATATACTATAACACTCACACTCTGAGATAACTAATAACGCACCAAACTAAGAATTTGGCGATTGAACACAATACACACTGTATACCTCTTATATTTTCATCTGCTGACCTACAGTATCATCTTGTTAGCAACTTCTCTACTTTTACCTGTTAAGGATGATTTCAAGACTTTAAAAAAATTAAGTTTGCTTCCAAACAAGCATAACCATACAAGTCACCAGCACAACAGCTCTCGAGGTCAAAATATGCTTGATAGAAAATCCTGCACCTTTGATTCCAGCCTATTAGGTATGATGTAAATAAACTGCCTTTCGAGACATCATTGACGTCCATAAAAACAAAACACCATAAGATTAAAAACGAATAAAGGTAGTGAATATTACCAGATATAAAATGAAAACTTAATGTTTGTCAACAAATAACGTATCTCGCAAAATTCAATACATTAAAATAAAATAACGAAGAATATATATATTAAAAATGATATCCAACGGAGTGAACGAGTCATAACCTCGGTCTCCATACCTCCTTAAGACACGCTGCAATAAAGACAACAATTAAACCAAAGCACTTATTACATAGTAGCTAACGTAGAATGGACTGTCTAGGAATAGTACACACAGGAAAAATTATTAACCAGTGAGACAAACCATGGCGTTGCGACATACATTGTAAGATATAATACACTAGGAGAAAAAACTGCAACCAATATTGAAAAAGAGAAAGAAACACCCTTACAGAACTTGTCTAAAAAACAATATCAAACCGCCTCTGATGATGCACTAATTGTAAATAAACTGCGAACTTAATTATAATGAAGCTAGACCAAATGAAATGTTTAACGTATCTAATAGAGGTAGGCACAAAGTATCATGTAAGATACAAGAACTTAATACATTACCATACCAAAACTTATACAAAATAAGAGAAAAAAGAGAGAAAATTATGATAGGACTGAGGTCTGATATACATCTATAACGTATGTAAAACTGGTAAGACAACATGATTCTAGACTCGAGTAAAATACTCTATATAAACCAAGCTATAGAGAAAACTGCCATAACGACCAAATAACTGATCTAAACATAGGACTAGAAGAACAACGAACAACATAATATACTAAAAGTCTCGACAACTATAGCTTGAAATGCATTATTAGGCAAAGAATATATTATAAAACACAGGAGAGCATCTGACAAACCTTCACAGACCAAATGTGGATATTAATTCTCCTCAGTGAATAGAATAGATAATATAGAAGACAAGGGCGATATCCGCCCCCCACCAAAAACAAGGATTAAAGGACTTCTTGTACTTAAACTGGAAAACCAAAAGATACCATAGACAAATGCAGGGAAGAGAGACAGATATGCAGCCCAATAGACAAATGCTGATTAGAAAAGAACCTGATATAAGCAGACCTATATGAGAGAAAATAGATGAGTAAAGTATGAGCAACACGCCAATATTGACAAAGAAAGATAGTACAGATGAGGTGACTCTGAGATATAACACAATGAAGAAGTAGTTAATAATACAATATAGGCCACATAAACCAATATGAAAGCAATATATCAAGGAGTCCTAACCACCTGAGTTATAGAACGCAAAAGAACCTCAATTGCACAATTATCCAAGCTATTCAGACTACTGACACTCACCTGCTAGGTAATATCATAACTTGAATTAAGACAAAAAAAAGCTAGTGGCAGAACATATGTCTGTATATAACCCAAATCCTAATGGCTATTAGCGTATAACCCCATTGAGAACAAGGACATATAACACATGCGATAAGCACACTAAAGCTTACATCCTTAGTGATAGATATTAGGAGAAATATAATAAAAGCTATGAGATAAGAACACAAATGTCATACTTAAGAGAAGAAAACGTAAATCATGAATTAACATAACATCAAAACATCTGTGTCTAAACCAAAGAAACCTACCATAAAATTACCATATTTGTTTAATAGAACCGGTAATTATCTAAATTGCTCTTGTTGACTTTCAAAAATTAGGAGGATGTGCCTGGAATACGATTTCCTGGCACTAAAGCGTTACAAGTTGCAATGACAGAGGACATATTAGACCAGAAAACTGAACGCATGCAGTTCCAATCAACCCTGTTTTCACATAGAGGCAATCAGTTTAGACATTCTTTTGAACGCGATACTTAGTGTCCACTCCACCTGATCATATTCAGCCTTTTCTACAGCCTGTGTCCCCCTCATAGGAACCATCTGAAGAAAGAGGCCCGCGGCACCTCCAATCGGAGATAGAATGTAAGGCTTCTAACTATCGGAGACGTTAGGAAATGTGAACATTCCTATTAGCAATATAGAACAACTGGGACACTTAAACTCATGAATCAACTAAGTTGTACGTGTGACAAGCCCCCTCCCCCACCCAGCTGGATGGTGAGATCACCTGGACTGGTGTGGGTTGAGGTGCAAATTGCTTGCAAATTTGGTTTACATGAAGGATGCTTGTATCCAATAAAAATTATTATTATTTGTACAAAAATGGAAAAATAAAGAACAAAAATAAAAATTTAAAGTATAAAATAAAGAAAAAATAAAGGTGTTTTTTCACCTATATTTATAATGAAAATGTGCTAAAATGATCTTAACATTTATCTTTTAGAAACCTATATCTCCATATATTATGACAAAGATCAATATTTATGTCCTTTAAATAAAAGCAGTGTTTTCTTTCTCTCCAGGAACCTGCAGTAATAAAATACTTTATATATCATTTATATTTTACAACTATAGAATTTCATTGAAAATACCTGAGGAATATAGTGCAGAGATGGAGTTTCTTTTTGAAGGGGCTTTAATTCTTAATTAATCATTTTTACAAATCTATTGCACAGGAATCTTTTGAGGATTAATGAGAAAATGTTTCATAGTGTTTTCTCATTAATTCTTGAAATCTTGGGGAACTCACATTAGATAAGATGAAGATTATATTAGTATTGTTCAACATAAAAAATAGCATATCCAGTAATTCCTTACATAAATTTTATAGAATAAAATATAGAAGCCACTAATAACACTAACTGGCACTCAGGCAACAAAATAACATGCTGAATTACAAATTGTGACTCAGACCTTTTCATCATTCAACAGCAAATCATATTGGAAATAGTATTAATCACAGCTCCTGTTATGATTTTCTGGGGTCAATACTGTTTGTATGTCAAGATTTTATCCTCAAAAGATTATTAGAATAATCAGGATATGATCAAATCTGAAACTTAGGATCTTAGAGCTGTTTCTAATTAGTTGATTACCTCTAAACCAAATATAAAAGCAGTTGAATTGAGCACATCAAACTTTGCACCTGGTACCTGAAGAGTGACATGGAGAAGAAAATAAAGTATTCTTTTGTATCTTCCATAGTCAGATAAAAATTTAAATCTGGTAAAAGAAACTGATACAAGACCAACAACATAATAAAATAAAAGAAATAGGAAACAATTATCTTGAACCCACATAGAATACAGAGACGGCCTTAACCAAGCTTTCTGTAAACAAACTGTTTGAATAAATTCTTGGATAGAAGTACCTCTTCCATGGGGAGAGGTAGGGAAAAAATCCACTTTTTTTTTTAGATTAAGTGGAAGCAAAGAGGCAAAATTTAGGGTGTACAATTGTAGGATAAAAAAATAGACTGGGGAACCATAAAATGACTTTGCTTGAATTGTGGGGATGGTCTGGCAGACAAGGAGATCTCCCTATAGCCTCCACAGGAGCTACTGAGGACGTGAGTCTAAGATGTGTCTGGGAACACAGCATAGCAGGCATTTATTGTGCATTGCTTGTGTGATGGGACTTGGGTTTCAGAGGGGAAAAAGGTGTTCCACTGCAAGGTGAATGGTGCTGCAGTGGGAGGAATCAGGGCCAAGTATCATCGAAGCGTTCAGAATCAGCAAATTTCTAGGAGATGAAGGAGAAAATGGGCAAGGCCAGAGAAGACAATGAGCTGGACCAAGAATTTAGCCACTGCTATCAACTGAGTGCTGTGTACCTCTCCAAATTCACATGTTAAATTTTAGCTCCACTGTGATGGTTTTAGGAGGTATCTCTGGGAGGTTTTGGCTACCAAGAACAGAATCCTCATGCAGAAGACTAGGACTATTATGAAAAGAACTCTGAAGGGCTCCTTGGCTTCTACTGCTATGTGAGGACACAGAGAGATGATGGGCTTTTGTGATCCGGGAGATGGGTTGGCTATAGTTGTGTATAAGTTACTGTTCTGCTGCTGCAACATAAGGAATGGTTCCAGAGGGATCCAAGACCATCATGCCTGGGAGACCTGGCAGCAGGCCCTACCTGAGCAGGAAGCTGAGGAATTGCACCTCCAACCATCCATAGGAAACAGAGAGAAACAATTGCATGTGGGTTGAGGCTATAAATTCTCAAACCTGCACCCAATGACATAATTTCTTTAGCCTCCCCAAACGGCACCCCCAACTGTGGATCAAGTGTTCAAGTGAGATACTTTAGTCTGTCTCCTCATGGCTTGCCCTAAGCAAACCAACCAACCAAATAGAGACTGAATCCCCCAAAACTGTGAGCCACAATAATCACTGCCAAAGAAGGGTCAGAAAGATTCTAAGAGTCAATGGTGGTAGATGACCACAGGGACCAACAGTTTTCCAGACAGCTGGTCAGTTACTCATATGAACTCATAGGTATGGTGACAGCATACAGAAGTCCCAGATAAGCTCAAGGCAGACAAAATTCTGGCATAGATATGGGGAAGTGGGTATGAAACTCCAACCCTACCTGAGGAAGTATTGACAACCAATGTCTCCTGGGAGAGGGAAATTCAGTCTCATTCAATGGTGAGATGTTTGGTAAGTTCACCAGGCTCTAGTGGATGAACCCACATTGAAGGGCTTGTGGGACCACAAAAATCACACACAAACAAACACACACACACACACACACACACACATATATATATATATATATATATATATATTAGAATAAATGAAATTGGGTCAAGGGTAGTAAAGGAAGGAGTAGATTTAAATATAATCAAAATATATTATATGAAATTTACAAAAAAGTCACTCTGTAGTTGAAGCAGGTCTGGTTCCCACAGTTACTCCCTCCCACCTTGAGTTCCTTGTTCCCAGAACTACCTGAGGTCAGGATGAACTTTCCCAGCCCTGTAAGAGTGCTTCTCACCCCCCAAGGAGCCCATTACTCTCCAAGGGGCTTCACGCTGCTAAACACAACCATTGTTTCGAACAAAGGGGTACAGAACAGGTGGACTGATCCATTGAAAGACTGTCTGGTCTGCAACCACAAGACCCCACCAATCAGAGAAAGGGGCACCGTAACCACAGTGGAAATGCCCTAACTAGGAATAAAAGTGGGAGAGGATCGGACCTCGGGGCCGCTGGCCTCCAGTCCCATGGGAGTGTGCTCGGCCTGATGCATCGATCTGTCTCTGTCACTGTCTCTGTGTTGTGTTCTGTACTTTTTCCTTGATGTAATGTTCTTTTATTAAAGCTTTTCCTCCACACACACACACACACAAAAAGTAAATTATTAGAAAAGAAAAGAAAAAAAAAAGGTTTGATGCCCCAAACTGATATTAGAAAAATATTGTGAGTCCCTCCCCCAAAGGCCTCTACCTCTGTATGTGTCTTATCTCTCTGAAATTTTTTTTTATATATTTTATTTTTATGTGAGTGAGTGTATTTTCTGACCAGAGAGGTCAGAAGAGAATGTCAAATTCCCCTGCAACTGCAGTTATGGATGGTCGTTAGCTGCCATGTGCATGCTGGGAATCAAATCCAGGTCCTCTGCAAGAGCAGCCAGTGCTCTTAACCACAGAACCATTTCTCCAGCTCCTTTGATATTTCTTATAAGTGACAAGAAGCTAAGACAGGGCCTTCCCCATTACCCCAATTCTACAGCTTTAACTTTATATCTTCTAGGCCTCAGATCTGTGAGCAATGCATTTTGTTACTTATGAACTATGTTGCTTACATTACTTTGTTAGAACAGCTATAAACCAGGCAATTAAAAGGCTGAATGAAAAGGAGCAAAGAGGAAGAGTTAAATGTAAATCTGAATTCCAGTTTTTGGAGAAAGGAGTGTATGGTCTTCCTATGCCTGTAGCAGGATTAGATAGTATAAAGAATGACTTTGAGGTAAAATCCAAGGCTCCAGTATAGTCACATAAAACAACTGAGAAGAACCAGTAAAGAAGTTCCCAAAATGTCGTTGGGGTTATCTGGGATGTTTCGAAGGGGGAAACTAGCCCTAGATCTATGAATGGACCATGCCCATTGAGAAAGCACTGGCTACACCATAAAGGAAAGGAGAGAGAGAGAGAGAGAGAGAGAGAGAGAGAGAGAGAGAGAGAGAGAGAGAGAGGCTAGTGACAGCAGTTAAGCCAGTGTTTATTCATATATACAAATTATATGTGGTAAACTACCAGTAAGCTGGGCATTTGTTTAGATAGGGCACCTAAGTCTACTTGACACAAAGTATTATCTTCTCTAGTTTTCTGTTAATTAGGTGGAATTAGAGTTGACTTCAGACTTTTATTCATCTCCTTAAAATCCTTAAAATCTGATGATTAGAGTGTTGATTCATGGTTTTTCTGTTGCCTTTTCCCCCCTAAAAATTAAGCCAGTAGGACAATTAAATGTTCTGTCTTCCATTTGGAGATATCGTAGGAAAAACAGCAGCTCATTAGAGTTATTTTATTCAACAGAGAGAATAACAAGACCAGGCAATTTTCTCAGTGTCTCCTGCTTGCTTCACTTAGATAAAAGATAGCAACGACCTCTTCACACAGCCCCAGTTCTTTGAAAAATTTTAACAAATGCTCAAAATCAAATAGAAGATGAAATAAACCTCAAGAAAACCATCTTGAGGGCTTTTAACATTCCAGGGCTTTGTGGGCACAAGAGTTTGTATGCAAGCCTTAAAATAATGATTTCCTGAACCCCTCCGGGACTTTTGTGTTATAGTGGGTCTAAGGACTTTCAAAATACAATTGTCATACTAGACCTCATCAGGAAACAAAGTGACTAACAGAGTATTTTATACAGAGCTCCGACCCTTCTCTAAAGTAATCAAACACTGAGGTGTTAAACACACACACAAAACCCTTAGAGACTATATTATCAAATGCAACATTTGTATCTCTTAAGAATCAACAAGAGGGAAATAGTTACATTTCATATGTCAGCAAAAAATATGTTGCACACCATTATTAGAAAAATCTTACCAAGTCATTTTGAATTACTTTGAATCATAATGATTTTATTTCTCTGGAAAGGAAATGTAGCCAACTTGAGATGCACATTAAAAACCATGGTCCAGCAAGATAGCAAATTCCAATTTCCTATGATCAGAGAATCTTATTACCTTTATCCTCTCCCTTCCTTCCTGTTCACAAGGGAAGTTAAAAGATGTTTCTCAGTTTGAATTTGTTTAGCTCCACATTCTCATAAACGGAAGGTGATGTGCTGGGGACAGGCCAAGCACTGACTACATATAAGAAATGTAATTTTAAAGCCCCAGTTTATTTCTGGTTGCTGTTTAAATTTCACCATTTGTTGTTAAGTGTGCAGATTGCAAAGTAGCATATTGTTCGTGACAACTTTGCACAAAAGCGGAGATCTGCAGATGGCTTGTCTTTTCAAATATGATAAATGCCTAATTTAATGCTGATTTGTGACAATCGGGATAATACTGCAGACTTTCGGGCTCAGGCGTGTCCTGACAGTAGATTTGCAGGGCAGGGAATGCGTTCGAGCCAAAGCATGAAGTTAGAGCACCACCAGTGGCTATAATTCTTTGCATGGGTCTATTGTAGTCTATTTTGTATCCAAATAATAGAGTACCTGAGGCTAGCAACTTTATGGAGAAAGTTTATTTTGGCTCAAACTAAATGGAGATACTAAATCAGGAATCCGCAGGTGATGAAAGCCCTCTGCTGATTGACCATAGGACAGATGGTGTCACATAGTGGGAACGGATGTGAGAGATATGCACATGACAAGCTAATAGGCAAGAGACCAGGAGAGGCCAGGTTCATGCTATATAACAATTTCTTGACATGATCCTATGAAAGCTACATTAATCACTTCTGATCCATTCATCTATTAAAGGCCACACCTCTACCACCTCAATACCATCACACTGGGGATTAACTTCCTACAAGAGAAACTTTGGAGAATAAGTTTTATCCAAATATAAGTTTTAAAAATATTTTGTTGATTATTTTTATTTTTATGTATATGAGTGTATTGCCTGCATGTGTGTAAGTCTACCTATATCATGCAATGCCCTTGGTTAGAAGAGGGCATCTGATTCCCTGGGACTGGAGATATGGACAATCGTAGGTGCCATGTGGGTGCTGGGAATCAAACCTGGGTCCTCTGTAAGTGCAAGCAGTGCTCTTAACCACCCCTATAGTAACGTTTAAACAGGATATTTATTTCACTGAACAACACCAAAGAGGCTTGCTGGGGACATAACTGGATAAACAATAATGTCAAGACTGAATTTTCATAAGTCATTCTAACATTTTTGCTTATAACCCAACATGGATACTGGCTTATTGTAAACCAGCAATTGGTATTCATGCAATATACATGAATTTAGAATGCTCTGAATAATTTTTTCTAGTATCCCTCCCCACAATGTCAACTTTATTTCCTCTCCAGTTAATGTGCAACTTGTTTGCCTTCTATGAGTGGAAGAAAATTTTCCACTATTCCTAAAATGCTACTGGTATATATTTGATTACACTTATCAGGGGGGATTAACTTAATGAAACTAAAAATGACATTTTATTATTATGAGTCTTCCACAAAGTGAAGTTGGTGCAAGAAAGTTTAAAGAAATCATTTTACAAATAAATATGCATCACAGGGGTTCACCACTTGCTAAGTGGTAAATAGATTAATACATGTCCCTGGAAATTAATATAAAATGTGTGCATGTAAAATGTGGTTAAAATCTTACTATTTCCACCTTTTGTAGGATGCTAAAATCCACAACGATTAAGTTGGAAAGAGAAGTTGCCTGGTCAGTGGAAGTTAAGTAGAAGATGAATCAGAATTTCCTATTTCCTAGTCTTTTTAAATTGCAGCATGAATCCTAGACTCACATGGAATCTCAGTCATCTTGTAACGGAATTACCTCTTTTTAAAAAAAAATATTTATTTTTTATGTGTATGAGTGTACTGTCTGCATGCAGGTTGGTACACCCTGTCATGCAATGCTGTGGAGGGCAGGAGAGGGCATCAGATTCTCCTCTTAGCCTCCATGTGGGTGCTGGAAATCAAACCTGGGTCCTCTGCAAGAGCAGTCGGCACTCTTAACCTTTGAGCCATTTCTCCAGCCCCTGGAATTACCTCTTGACTACAGATATACACTATCCTTGTCAGTCCAATGTTTCCAACAAGATATTTAAAATACAATGCAGGATTTAATTCTGAAACAAATACATCCTCATCAATGACATACTTCTCTTTTTCTTCTCACTACCATTTGTTCATTTACCTTTCTTCATTCTCTCAGAACCCACCATAAGTCACATGCACCATGCTAGAAGGCCTTTTTTTAATGAGTAAGACACAGTGCTGGACATCATGGAATTCATAGAACAGGCATGAAGGCATTGGAGGACTGCATTGAGAAATCCAAACAGAGGCAAACATTACACAATAAATAATAAAGAATCCAAATGGATATTTGCTGTTAGTTTAAGAAGAGATAAGACCCTCAGGTGATTTTACTGTTTGGAAAGTGAAACCATTATTTTAGGTATGACAAACCCTCAGGTGTTTGGTAAAATACATTCAAAAAGTAGACTGAGTGTCTTACTAATCCAGCATGAACTCAGCTTCATCCCAGTCCCCCACACTGAGCAATAGTCTATGGTGACTGCCATAGCATTTCCAAGAAAATTTGCTGAATTTTTGTCCATCCATCCTTATGTGTGTCCAAACATTCACTAACACAGAATCCTTCTTCATTTGCTTCCTTCTTGTACCTTACTCTTTCACTGAGGAAATGGCTCCAATGAAAGGAATATTTCAGGCTAGGAAGATGATGAAAGACAAGGCAGCTGGTAGGTAAGAACACTCATAATGCCTACCTCAGGTTCTGTGTTTTACAGTGGCATTCTAACCAAGATTTGGCTCCTGAGAGATTACCATGAAAGACTCCAAACTAATACTCAGTGTCAGTTTTCTTACCCTTAAGCTCTCTTCATGAAATAAATATTCCAAACTTGTTTATCCAGCCCAGGTATTGATTTTCTATAGGCCTTCTAATCTCTTTAATCGTCTTTATTATTCTAATTATTATCACCATTATTGTGTAAGTCTTAATGCAGACATGCCATGGTGAACATGTGGAAGACATGAAACAAGACAACTTTCCAGGGGCTGGAGAGATGGCTCAGCAGTTAAGAGTGCCGACTGCTCTTTCAGAGGACCTGGGTTCGATTTCCAGTACCCACATGGTGGCTAAGAACCATCTTTAACTCCAGTTCCAGGGGAATCTGATGCCCTCTTCTGACCTCTGCAGCATTGCATGACATGGGTGCACCAGCCTACATGCAGACAGTATACTCATATACATAAAAAATTAAAAAAAGAAAGAAGACCACTTTCCATGAGTCCATTCTTTCCTTCCATCATATGTTCTGGGAATCAAACTTAGCTCATATGACTTGTACAGTAAGCCCTTTTACCCTCTGAGCCATCTCTCAGACCTCCTTTCTCTCTCTTGCTTAAGTTGTTGGCACTTAAGTGAAATATTTTTGAGAATCAAACTGCTGTCTTAGCAGTACAGGTTAAATGTCACTTCCTCTAAGACCTCTTGCACTCAGCATCTGACCTCACCACTTAATCTTTCAATTTTAGCGCTGGAAACAACATAGAAGAATAATTTATATTCATTATGATATTCTTGACACTGAAGTGAAGCTTAATGTTTCAGTCAAAATACATAAATGATAACCTTGTTCTTATCTGTATCTGTCAATATATTGTTTATTACACAATGTAGACAAGTGCCTACTGTGTGTCAATTGTTATTTTTAGTCTTAAAGATACCAATCAATGATACAAACTTCTCTTCCCAGATAATTTAAGGCAACTTAAGCTAGAACAAACACACTGGTATCATAATGAAATGTGTAATCAGCA
Organism: Rhizomys pruinosus; assembly: GCA_009823505.1. Classification (NCBI taxonomy): domain Eukaryota; kingdom Metazoa; phylum Chordata; class Mammalia; order Rodentia; family Spalacidae; genus Rhizomys; species Rhizomys pruinosus. The sequence goes on from VZQC01009117.1 coordinate 1,428,103, forward strand.
ATGAGAGAATTAAACAGGAAGATGGAGTAGAAAGACTACATTTGGCATTGTGGGAGAAGATGGCCATAAAAAAGTGAAGAGGTAAGAGTTTTTGAAAAATTACATTATAATAGCCAGAGGCCAGCTGCGTAAGGAGTTTTTAAAATACCTTAGGCAGTTTTCTGGGGGAAAATATGGTTACAAAGTCTTTGCTCTTTTTTTTTCTCAAGGCTCAACATGCCCTGTGATTTGATTAAACCAACACAATATAGTAAATGACCTCATATAACTTCTGAGGTGGGCATCTAAGAGATCTGCAGCTTCTTCTGTGAAACGTTCTCTTCTAACACAGCCCTCAGATAGTGGGAAGTTCAAGACACTCAGAGTGGTCATATGGCACAAACTGGGGCACTGTGGTTGACAGACTGAGTCCAGCTGATGAAAATGCCAGCATCTTAATGAGCTTCACAGAGATTCCCGCCTGTTTGTACTATCAGATGACTGCAGTCCCAATAAGTATCACATAAAACAGAACATGCCTCCTAAACTCAGTGTGCCCACAGTATCAAGAGGGAACATGGGTTGATTATTTGAAGTCACCGAGTTGAGGGGTGGCTTTATTATGCAATAGTAAATGGTACTTGGAAATCTGATACCTTTTATTATAAAGAACTTACAAAACCTGTCATGTTCACAGAAAAAAAGGAGCTTCCTTGACAAACAGAGAAGGATATGCATGCAGAGTCTCAGGCTACATAAACAGATACTACATGAATGTGCCTGAGTAGCAATGATCCAGGAAGGTACCTGCCTCTGCCTTCACCCAGGAGATCTTATTCATGCTGTCTTTGCTGAAGTTTGGGCTCTTGCCGGAGGATTCCTCATCCAATGCTACTTACAGATGACTTTTTATTATCTGTCTTTATATTAATAATCAATGGCATAAATTGTTTTATTTCTTCATGTGATGCTTAATTACTTTTTTATTTCATCTGACTCTCAAGGTCCTTGAAATTCTTTACTTAGTTTACATTGTAGTCAATGCAGGTTTATCCTTAGTCACATCTTCTGGTTTAAACAAACTTCTGAGTCCACGGCTTGTTTGTTCTGAACACCCAAGGGGCTCTGTATAACTGATTCTACAATGTCAAGGTCACGTGGAAGTGATATTCAATATGTCTGAGAGGCAATAATTCATTTAGTGGTTTCAGATATTGAAGATGGTTGAAAAGATCTTTGAGTCTTCTGGAAATGTTTCTAGTTGTTTAACTTTCAGTGACTATTTCAATTTAGCCCTTAAATTCTTGAGGTTCTATGAAACAGCATGAGAGCCCTTAATAGATAGAATAAAGGCTAGGGAGTCAAATAAAAATAAGTGGATCTGAATCTGATTTTTTGCAAATAAAGAATTCTCAAGTATATAAACTTGCAATGGTTCCATTTCATTAAGTTACTCAGCAGCACATTGACTAAAGGTTGTTTAAGGAATGAAAGTCATAGCTAACAAGCAAGGAGTTTTGAATAATGGCCTCTGAGGCGCCAGAGTTACCACCAAGGGCATCAGTGTACAATTCCCTCCCTAGAAGATAAAAAAAAAAAAAAATAGAATAAAAAGTCTCTTGAAAATCAAGTTCTTATGTATTTGGATATAGTCAGGACCCTCAGAAGATGATTAGAATTAGTAGGTATCAAGCTATAAAGAAGTTAGGCGTAACACTATGAGAGTTTGAGTAGAACTAAAAAGGTTGGTTCTTATTTACTTACAACTTTTTATATGTTTATATTTCTGTTCAATTTCTAGCCGTCCCCCTTATTGGAAGCCAATTAAAATAGATACAATTCAAAGACTCTCAGTTCAGGATAGCCTCATTCTACAGTGGATATGAAGGAAACAGAATTTGAAAGAAATTTCTCAACACCAAAGCTAATAAAAGAGACCCTATGGATTTCAGTGGTCTTTCATGTTAGAGATAGGAAGTCATAGGGACTCGGGAGAGAATTTAGCTCTTGATTAAATGCTGTAGTTATATTCCATTTAGAATTTCAGTGAATACATCCTTTTTCTCTTAGGAAGCGTGTTTCAAAAGTATTCATGGAAAGGTGCTACCTAAATTTCCACTTAGACTTCAATGAATATGTGAACTGATGCACAGAGAGTGGCTTGCTTGAAATTCCCTCACTGTTCACAATCTTCCCAGGGCAAAGGACCACTGTGCTATCCTGTACTCTAATAGACACATGAGATGGGATGAGCTGCCTTGACTTTTTAATAGCACTCAAAGCTGTCCTTGGTTTGAATACCGCCAATTATCTAAATTTATAACTGGTATAAACAGGAGGACCTGAATTAGACCTTTAAATTGATGCCTCCCTACCATTTGGTCTGCCTTATCTTTCCCATTAGAACCATTGTTAGTCTGGCAGGCTTAGCTAATTCAGAGGAAGTGTCAGTGGGAGATCAATGCATGAATCCCTTAAGGCCTATTTCATGTTAATCTCTTCCTTTTATGAAACACTCCTCTTATAGATTTGGAATGTGCTATTGTCACTGTTTCAGACTGACTTTCAAAATGTTCACTAAAAAATGTAGTTTTTTCCTAGATGACACAGAAGCCAAGTGAATGCCAGACACTGAGTTAAAAACAAAACAACCCTTAATTAGAAAATAAGATGAGCTGAATGGAATTTGTATTCAAACAAGAAATACTGGTCTCTCAAGGGGTCATACTTGACATAAGCTAATTTTTTTTAATTCAGAGATAAAAATACAAGGTCCCGGGGCTGGAGAGATGGCCTAGTGGTTAAGAGCACCGACCGCTCTTCCAGAGGACCCGGGTTCGATCCCCAGCACCCACATGGCGGCTGAGAACCGTCTGAAACTCCAATTCCAGGAGAACTCCAGTTCCAGGGGAATCCGACGCCCTCTTCTGACCTCCGCGGCATTGCACGACACGGGTGCACAGACCTGCATGCAGACAGTACATTCATACACATACAGAAATAAATAAAAAAAAAATTAAAAGAAATTAAAAAAAAAATACAAGGTCCCTAGTTTCTTTTGACTCTCTTCATTCACCCCTTTCACAGGATGACTTTTTGCTGTGTCTGGGTACATATTTATGGTGCTTGGCAGTACAGGTTCACCTTTTAAGAAGCGGGACTGGGTTGAGATCCTCACATGCTCCCTGCATGGACTCTGGTGGAAAGCCAATGTGCGCTCCTACATTTTGAACATGAAGATGGAGGAAAGGGGGGGGGGGATTGGTGTTCCCAGCAATACACTGTAGAGAAATATAAACCAGTACTAAGAATATATCTGTTTTAGTTTATACAATAACTTTAAGGGAAAGTAAGGGAAAGTTGGAAAGACCTGAAGTACCTGCTCATTTTGTGTTATGTTTCATAACTACAAAGGAATCTTTAACCTCCTTCCCTGGCTTAGCATGTATTTCCTTCCTTCTTACTGTTAGGTTAACAAAATTATAGGCAAAGCTGACAGTCAAATACAGCAAGGGATTCATAAATGTAAATTTTTTGCATGGGCACATGTTCTTTGAAACCAAGAGAAAGAACTGTGAGTAATGAGGTAAATGATATCCATGCTGTTTCAGAGATGTGTATGTATCCACACCTGTGCTAAAAGAAAGAGAGGTACTGTATTAGGTTTGCAGAGGGGAGATGAGTAAAACAGAGCTCATTAAAATTCCTTTTGTCTGTCTTCTTTCTCATTTACTTCTTTCACCAGAGGCATATGAACTTATGCTAATTGTATGGAGTTTTATAAGTATTGGGCAAGATTCTCTCTGGCTAAGTAGCTGAAACCACTTTGATTCTAAATTGGACTGTATAGGCTACATTACCTCTTTAACAATTCCAAATATCTGGATAGTCTGAGTTTGCAGACCACAGAGGGATTGCCTCAGTTATACGTGCTGTTTACAAACAAACAAGGGCAACCAAAAACCAAAAACCAAACCTTGTGGCATTTTTCAATTTTCTTTTAAAGAAATACATTTCAATAATTTGGTTTTTTTTTTTGTTTTTGAGAACAGTTTAGGCATTTAGAAGATCTAACTCAATAATCAAGGTCAGCTCACTGTGACTTCTCTGTGCCAGTTCCTTGTTTCCAGTTGTCTAGACCAACCAAACACAGGGCTGTTTCCTCTGTCAGCCTCAGATGATAGAGACACACCTGCAAGGTGCCTCTCCTCCTCCTTTGCTTTCAGAGCCCTCTTCTTCGGGTTTTAGTGCAGACTAATCTTTTTGAGAAACTGTGACTTCCTAAAGCTATTAATAGAATTATTCAATAATTCACAACTGATGGGTAAGAAATGGAAGAGCCTGGAGTGTGTTTTACATGGATTGGAAACACAATGCAGAGGATACTAAAGGCCAGAGATCAGCCCTCACCAAGGAAATCTGCCATCTGGCCACACTTTGGTGGCATTTTAGGTTAACGGAAATTTCTTTTACCCCTCCCAGTGTTCTTTGAGGAGCAGGTGGTCAACATGATTTTCCATCAATAAGAAATTTGTGTATTTATCATTGGTAATATACATTATTCCTGCATTGTTTTTATAACTTTCTCTTGAAGCTTTCATACAAACACATCAGTTTTGTTAAAGTTTCTGCTACCTGAAATGACTATCAAAAAATGCACTTCTAAGGATTGTGCTCTTTATGAGAATGTCTTAGAACATGGAACATGGACATCTAAAGTCTTCTCCTCTGAATCGAAGGTAGAATAGCTTTTCAAAAGTATGTAAGAAATGAAGACCAAAAAAAAAAAAAAAAAAAGAAAAAAGAAAAAAAAAAGCCGGATGTGGTGGCACACGCCTTTAATCCTAGCACTTGGGAGGCTGAGGCAGGCAGATCTTTGTGAGTTCAAGGCCAGCCTGGCCTACAGAGTGAATTTCAGGACAGCTGGGCTACAGGGAGACCTGTCTCAAAAAGACCAAAAAAAAAAAAAAAAGTGTATAAGAAATGGACAGAAGTTAAGGAAGTAGAAATGATTTTATCATTATATTGTATACAGGTATTGAATTACCATGCAATATACCCAAACTTATGCAATAGATATCATAATTTAAAAATAAAAGAATTTTTGACTGCAGAATGTAAAATAAATAACAAATTTTAGTTGATGAATGAATTGAACAAGTATGTGTGGATAAGGTAATACAAATGAAAATGTTAGTAGAAATGAGAGTGATATTTTTTCTTTCAAGTAACTTTCTTGAGGATATGCTTACAAACCATTTTAATTTGGAAACAGGGACAGACCTTTACTCCTTCTGAAAATCCATTATAATTATTTTAAAAGATAAAGGAAACCTTTGTTTTGTTTTAGGATTCAATCTATTTTTAAAAAATATCTCCCTGTCTCTCTGTCTCTGTCTCTCTGTCTCTCTCTGTGTCTCTGTGTGTGTGTGTATGTGTATGTGTGTGCATGTGTGAGCATGTGTCTGTCCACAGAGGCCAGAAGAAGTGGAGTTCCCATGGTTGTGAGCCACCCACCCCGAGGTGTTAGGAACCAAGCTTGGGTCCTATGCAGGAGCAGCAGGAACCTTTAACTGCCTGAGCCACCATCTGTCTAACACCTAATTTTTCTAAGGTAAGTCCCTGCCTCAGTCTTTCCAAGTGAAAAGATTGCTGGTAAAGCACGCCCACCATGCTCAACTGACACCTTCAATTCTAAGCAAAGAGTGAATATTTACACTCACTGTGCATCATTTGATTAAGTATAAATCCAGAATAGAGAGCAGTTTGTAGGTTCCCTCGTAAATGTCTGTATAGCTAAACTGTATGCTGATTTTTCCTCCTGTTTCTCATTTTCTCTTCACCATTTTCCTATTGTTTTTCTATCACAGTAAATATTTTACTACACAAAAGTTATTCTATAGTGAGATTTCAAATGACATTATAGTCTATAAATCTTTTCTTCATGCAACAATTACTTTTGACATTTGTGATATAAGTACTATAAGGTAAGGAGATCATTCCTTATTTTAGAAACATTTTTCTTTAATTTCCATGGTTAGTGTATCTTCCTATTCCCAGTTCAAAATAGATTGTTTTATCAAAAAGTAAACACATTAGAGAAGTACTGATTTACTTTATATTTTGCTATTCTATATTCTAGGCCATTCTTTAATGTCTATAAATAGAACTGTCACCTGAGAAAGAAAACAAAAACCTCATAATAAGTGTATATAATTCAGAAGTTGTGGCGATAACCTTAATAATACATAATTTGAATAAGTGTATTCTTTATACAGGATTTTCTTCTCATTTTGTCCCACGACTACTATTTATTGGGAGGATTACTGAGAAAAACATAGTCCCATGTGACAGAAAGACCAAATGAATTCTCATATTTTAGGTCAGAAAGAGGAGTTTATATATTGGTCGGGATAAAAGTGACTTCATCTTAGCAAGAATGGACCTGTTTTATCTTAATAACAGAATCAGGCATGTCCTTGGCACTAGGGTATAGATATAAACCTCCAACATGCATGCTAATGTTTTTACAGTTGATTGAAAAGCTCCACAAGAAAAAAAAAACTGACTAGGGTCAGTCATGGCAATCACTAGTCAGGTGGCTTCAGTCGCGTCAGGTGGAATGTGTACAAAGAGACGGGGCAGCCAAGTGATTGATCGCTGCTCCAAGGTAACATCTTGGAAACCTAACTTCTACATCTTCCAAACTATGAGGTTTGGGCAACTTTAAAAAAAATTTTTTTACCATTCACCCCAATCGCAGCCTTTACATTCTACCACGCCCACTTATAGCTAAAAAATGAAAAAAAAAAAAAAACCTGAAAGATACAGGACAATTATGGCAGAATACATGATCTGGGATGGGGTGGGGGTGGGGGGGAAGGGAAAGGGAAATATGCCTGATCTGAATTGGAAAATGATGTATGAAATGCACAAAGCATCAATAAAAATTAAATTAAAAAAATTTTTTAAATTTATTTTTGTATGTGTATGAATGTACTCTCTGCATGTAGGTTTGTGCACCCCTGTCGTGCAATGCCGCGGAGGTCAGAAGAGGGTGTCAGATTCCCCTGGAACTGGAGTTCTCCTGGAATTGGAGTTACAGACGGTTCTTAGCCACCATGTGGGTGCTGGGGATCAAAAGCGGGTCCTCTGCAAGAACAGTCGGTGCTCTTAACCGCTAGGCTATCTCTCCAGCCCCTGGGCAACTTTTTTTAACCTCTAAAAGCTTCATACTATTTGCTCAATAGAGCTACTTAGCAGCTTAACCATTAGAATCAACAAAAGTAGTTTTTATATCAATAGTGAAATATTTATAATTGTTGTAGAATTGTTAAGAAATTGTCAGTCTCTCTCATCTCCAGATCCTTGAAAAGAGTGCTAGTTTACTGATTGGCAGAGCTCTGTAATGAGAGAGTGAATTAAGTGAAAAAGGGAAGACAATCATAGAGAAGTTAGCATAGGGAAACAAGGATCCCTTACAGAGATCCAGACATTGGGCTTGTGGTGCTCCTTAGAAGACTATGAAGCAGCAACATTTCAGTATTTACAAGTAAATGGGATCATTGTCTAACCACCATATGGCTGGGACCACAAGGACAGCCCCTTTGGGCCATAGCAGTGAGAGCCTAGTCCCATGGTATCAGGAGAAGAGCACAGAAGAGCCCCAAATGACATATCTACAATGCAACCTCCACCTAAGGCTCATGAGGTTAGAAAGAATACTAATGCATCTCTCAACTCTCACCAGTGAAGCCTCCTCATGCAACAGAGGACAATAACAAAGACTGCCACAATTGACCAAAGTGTGGAGAATAAGAGACAGCAGAGTACATGTCTTAGGATAGGACTCCTATACTAAACCTCTGCCACCCAGGGCTCAGGGCTCAGGGCTCATCCCGGAAGAGGAGGTGAAAAGACGGTAAGAGCCAGGGATGGTAGATGACCACAAGGACATGGTTTTCTAGGCAGATTGGAATTGCTCATATGAGCAATGGAGACAGCATACAGAAGACCCACACCAACTCAAAGAGACAAAAACACAGCATAGAACTGCGTATATGAGTAAGAAGCCCCAACCTTAGTTGAGGAAATATTGGCAAGAGCTGACTGCTGGGTGATGCTGGATAGGCTGATTAAGGGGGTGATGCTAGATAGGCTAAACAGGCTCCAGTGGATGAAGTCACATTGAGGAATATCTGGGGACACAAAGTTTAATCTATAAGCCTTAATGTATGTGACAGAATGCATAAAACCCAGTGAGTGGGCTAAGGAGGGTGCAGATAAGTGAGGGGGCTTAAATATAATTAAAATTTTACTATATTAAAAGCACAAAAATTCGATGAAATATATATTATAAAAGAACCCCAGGGGGCACTTCCTAACTCAAGCTCTTCCTCTCTGCTCAGAGTTGCACATGCTATCTTCCCTGTACAAATAATTTTTCTGAATATTAATAAGTGAAATTCCATGAGCATAAGTACTGTGTTCAGTGTCCATAATTCAGGATGCCTCTGCTTGTAATAACATATGATCAGTCCTTTCTGAACTCAGACACTTGGAGAAGTTGCTGTTCCTATAACAACTCTTTCCTTCTTATTACACCATTTGGTGAATTGGAAAGAAGACCAGGATTAAAATATTTCAATGATAATGTATTTATGAACACTATCAGGATTCTAACTTTTATAGAGTTTTGTTTATTTGTTTCCTGAAACAAAAATACGATGAGCCCTCTCATCTAGGAAAAATTTTCTTAGTTCTTGGTTCATTGTACCAAGTCCAAATCCAATATTTGTTTCTTTTTATTTGACAATACACCATGTGATTGCTCTTATCTGAATTACACATTAAATTCTAGTAGAAATATTTTCATACATTCTTTATTTTTCCAATTATATGGCAAAAGGCACAAAATCATCATTGTATTTGTTTACAGTGCTCTATAAAAACTAGGCTCTATATTGATTTGAAGATATTTCTCTCTAATACAAGTGGTAGAATTTTGGACAATTACAATCTTTTTAAAGTGTTTATGAAAACTACATGATATAGGAAATTGACACATAAATCAAAATTTTTTCATCATAAACTTCATCCTGTTTTTGAGCTTTACTTTCTGCAGGGATTTTAAGTTTTTAAATATATTTCCCAGCTCATTGTACATTCTCTTCATCAATAGCCAAGGAATAAAGGAACCAGCCAGTAATTACTACCCAACCAGCAGAAATCAGGCCCACATTTCATGATGTCTGTGCATAGTAAGTATAACTGTACATCTGTGCTGCTTCTTATTCACAGTATAATATATATTGTATGATAGATACCCATCTAATTGAAGAATATGATGAAATGTCTCTGAAATGCATGAGAGCTAAAATTTCAGGCTCTTCAATAGGAAGTAGCTCTGACCTGGTTAGTATGGTCTTGGTTACCATGTAGGACACACACACACACACACACACACACACACACACACACAAGCTCTCAGAACAAAATAAAAAAAAAACTATCAGCTGGAACGTCTGTTTCTTTCATATACCAATATTGTCTATTCCAAGTAGTTATTCGACAGTATGAAGAAACTATAGTATTTTCAGATGATCTACACATAGGTCTTGATGTAACATTCTTTTGACATTTAATTCAAAAATTAAAAGTTCATGCCTCAGTGGACTGCATTAAGTTCTGTCAAGAAAAGAGCCAATCATTTTGGTAAGAATGGTCCTTTCTATTCTTTTCAATCATATCTTTTGTGAAAAAAGTCTAAGAAAATGCCAAGCATTTAACTCACTCATCAGATGTGAAGTATCTCCAGCAACAATCAAATCATTTAGTATCATCGAGAGTCAGATATCTCACATCATATTTTCATTTTAGGAGTCCTTTGTGGAGGAAGACTCAGTCCATATTCTGTTTTCAGAGATAGCCGACCACTTTATTGGCAAGCTTTAAAATTGGTATTTCATTCCATTCCAATCACAATGAGAGCTTATATGCCCCGAACAATGAATTCTACAGATAGAAAATGGTTCTATCTAAAAACTCCATCTTTTCCTCTTTCTGTAGTAAAGATTTGTTTCCAACATCAACAGCAGCTGAAGCGATGTTCTTTTGTAACTATCTTTCTTGTAAAATATTAGACTCTGCAGAACTTTCCAGCATTGATTAAAGCTTGTCAAAAACATTACAATACCTGTTTGTTATTTCCTAAGGTGGGGCATTTAGGTTGTTTAGTGTTAGAGGGTGGGCATAGATAAAACAAGGGGTCATAATTTCCTTTGTTTGGAAAATAGTTAAACAATTACAAATTGCCAGGTATGGTGGTGCACATCTTTAATCCCAGCACTAGGAAGGATCTCTGTGAGATTATTGCCAGCCTGGTCTCTTTAGAGAGTTCCTGGCCATTTGGGGTTCTGGGAGATCCTGTCTCAAAAACAGAAAAAAGAAAGAAAATAAACAAAAACAAATCACAAATACAAAACATAAATTATTTTTTCAGTTGATTATTCATCCTCAGTAGTTAGAAAAAGTTACCATACTCATAAAAGCTATGACTAATATTTAGATAGGTAAATACATGGAACAATACAGCTAAACAGTATTAATTACTCAAAGAGGAAGACACCATTATTGTGATCTGATATATTTATATAATTTATAGCACATTGTCTTTACTCACTATGAACTCAATGTGAAAGCAACAAGTGAATTCAAGTGTGTGTTTGACTCTTACAATGATTCAGTTTGGTACCAACATTTCCATTTTACAGATGGGTGATAGTGAGGCTAACATACTTTGTGAAACTGAAACCTGGAGTTCTTTGGTTTTATCATATGATGTGAGTAAATTAGTCTCAATGTATTGTATCAGTTACTTTTCAGCAGTTACTAAAAGGACTAGAAATAACAAGGTGAAACTGTGTTGTTTTGGAAAAGCTAACCAAAGAAAATGACTTTTGAAAAGCTTTGAAAGCATAAAGCAAACCCTTGAGAAGCCAGGGAGTAAGGCAAGGAGGTAACATGAATTCTTGGAACAAGCATGTTCATTAGAGTGGCATCAAAAGCAGGCAGTGAGAAGAGATGTTACTATTTATATGGAGGGAGGAATAATTGGAAGAGAGATTTGAAACCTGTAATTAGGAACTTGGATTTGATACAAAGCAGAATTGGGAAAACGATTGATGTGATTAAAACAACAGCAGTGATGAGTACATCGCTGGGTGAAGGATGTATTGGCAGGCCTGGGGCATCTGGCTGCCTGCAAGGCTGGCAGAATAGCACCCAGCCAGATAAGTTGCCAATGGCAGTGGATTGTGCCAAGTCATAGAAATGCTCCTGAGATAGGATCCACAAACTTCACCGATTACTACAGCCTCCTCCAGGCCCTTCACAGAATCCTGATGAGTGATGCAACACAAACCACTTTTTTTCTTTTGTCTATTCCTTGAAATATTATCTTTCTAATATAACACAGTATAAGGCATTTGGACATGATAAACAAAATAATTTTAGTCACTGGATCACTGTAAACAATCTAAAAACAACATGAAGAGATTAAGAAGAAATAAATTATTTTAGCATACTATAATTACATATACATAAAAATACAATGATTGGAATTGGAAGCACATTTAAAGATAATTTTCCCCAGATTTTTCATTCATCAAACAATGAAACTGGGACTTAGACAAAGAGGTTTCATTCATTCATTTGCTCTTTCAGCACAAACAATGGAGTCAGATTCTACTTCAGTTTGAATCCTGGCTTTCTATTTACTGTGTGTGTAAAGTAAAAAATGTCACTTTATTTTCTCATTGTTTTCACCTATAATATAGAGACAAATATGGTAAAGCAGCCACTACAATACAAACACAACATTCGTTTTTAAGTCTTTATAGAATGGTGGTAGTACGTAGGGTATGCCCCATGTTTGACATCCAGGCTGCTTGGATTTAATTCTCAATTTCCCCTATTCACAATTAATAAAGGCTCAGAAATCCCCTTAATTCTTTGTGCCTCAGTTTCTTATTTGTGATGTGGAATATGCAAATCTATATTTATATGGTATTAAATGAGAAAATAATGAGAAAATACATGCCTACGTATCACCTAATTCTAATTTACGAAAATTGTCCTAGATAAATGCTAGCTATGATTTTTTGGGGTTTGTTATTATTGTGCTGGTTTTGGTGAGCTCCTTTCAGGTCTTGAGCAAGGCACTTGTAGAATGTCCAGAAAGAATAGACTTACTGTCTCTCAGGGGCATTGACTCTGGACATAACAGAAGGTAAATGACAACTACAGTTCTAGACAGTAAGGGCTACATTATTTCTTGATCTTAGGGGTCTGGTGAATCAGAAATATGTCATAAGAAGTGGGAGATTTGACTGTAGGGATGCATGTTAGCTAACCATGAAGAGAGGTGAGAAAAAAATCCTGTATGTTGGGAGCAGAATATACACCAGCAGGGCAGAAAGCACGTGTGTAGGATTGGAGAAAACCCAAGGGGTTTTGGCTCTTCTAAGGTTGGTAATAGACTACTCATGAGAGGAACAGCTAGAGATGGGGCACATTGGTCCCACAACTGATAGGTGCTCCAGAGACCACAACACTTTGAGTATATGTGTGGTTTTTGCAACAGCATCAACTGCTGACTAGAGTTCTCTTCTCCCAGATGGCAGATCATTGAAAGGCAATCATCTGTCTTTGTATTTTTAATTTCAGAATGTACCCCTCCCAAATAGGTACAATACCTGCTTTTATTCACTGAGGATACATTCTAGGGCTTAGTAGATTTCTGAAACTGCACGTAGTACCACATGTATGAATTTTTCCATGTGTTCTTGACCCCATTGCATTAGGACCAGAGTCAATCTGTCCTTAATAGTGAATGTCTAAAGATCAAAGAGTGGGACTCCTTGAGCTTTTGTCCAAGTACTTGGGAGTGGTGCATATTGGAAAGAAGAAGAAAAAAAAGAAAAAAAAGATAGAAAAGAAGAGAGAAGGAAGAGGAGAGGGAGATGAGAGGAGAGGAGAGAAAGGAGGGAGAGATAAGAAAGAAAAAAAGAAGAAGAAGAGACAACAACAAAACAACAACACAACAGAAAAGACTGCCATCAAAGAACTGACTGAAAACAATAAAGTTCCCCCAAAACAATAATCCTCCACATAGAAAAACTTTAAAAAAAAAAAAAAAAAAAAAATGAAAAACTGTTTGGCAGAATGCAAAGAGCTCTGGGTGAGTGGAGTATGGAGGAGGACACAGTTCTAGATTTATTTGTAACATAATCTTTTTTTTAATTTTATATTTATATCGTAAAAGTGTATTAAATGAGCGTCTGCTGCAGTTGTGGCACTCCGTATGTCGTGGGCAAAATGCCCTGTTGGTGCGGAGGTCGGGAGAGGGCTTCGGATTCCCCCTGAACTGGAATTCGAATGGAGATTCAGAACGTTCTCGTCCGCTATCAGTGGGCTGTGGGATCAGAACCCGGCCCTGATAAGACGGTCGGGCGGGCGCCTACGCGCTGCCATCTCATCCCGCCCCTTTATATATAAGTGTGTAGCAAATGACATATGAATATATATAATATAATATAATATTATAGAATATAAACTAAAAATGTTAAAAAAGCAAAGAGTGGGAGTTTAATATGGATTGTGATGGAGGCAAAAAGAACTAAGGTAGAATGTAGATTGACCTTGAGATTGTTATCTTGGTCCAATCACTGGCAATGGTACCATTCGCTCACTGAATACAAACACAGAGAGGGAAGTTCACAGATGAAAATGTGCATCAGGATATCCAGTTTAAAGAAGCTGTGTGGGCAGGAACTCTAGGAGGAATTCCAATCCAGAAATCCTGACCAAATTCTTCAGATTCATGTCCCTAAATTTGCAGCTCATTGCTCTTTTTCCTATGTCAGTCTTCTGGAAAACAGCAACTTCTAGAATGAATTCAAAAGCAATTTGTGCATAATGATTTTATTTATTTGCTTTTTGTAGTTCTGGGGATTGAGTCCTGGTCATCATAGTTCTACAGCTTCATAAAGATTTTTGAACTTTATTTTAGTTTATTTATTTATTATTTATTTATTTTTTATTTTTTTTATCTGCATGTAGGTTGGTGCACTCGTGTCATGCAATGTCGTGGAGGTCAGAAGAGGGCGTTGGAGTGTCCTGGAACTTGGAGTTAAAGACAGTTCTTAGCCGCCATGTGGGTGCTGGGAATCGAAACCGGGTCCTCTGCAAGAGCAGTGGGCGCTCTTAACTGCTGAGCCATCTCTTCAGTGTGTGTGTGCGTGTGTGATGAATGTGTATGTGAGTGCAGGTCTACACATGCTGTGGTGGGTGGATCAGAGGATAGCTTTCTGAAGTCAGTTCTTTCCTTCAACCATGGATTCCAGGGATCAGACTTAGGTTGGTAGGCTTTGATGGTCTTTTACCTGCTCAGCCATCTCACCACCAGCTCTGATTTGTTTTTCTAACAGGTTCACGATCAAAGGAGATATTTGTTTTGCTCCATGTACATCTCTGTCTTTGTAAAAGCCCAAGATGATCTCCTTCACAAACTGTAACCACACTTTTCAACAGAATGAACACCAAGCATTTGACCTGACTTTGTCTCCCACCTCTGTCGAATTGTACTCTGATATTTATACCCATCTTCTGTTAATACGTTCAAGACAGTACCTGAAGTCTGGAACCAGATACCATTTTTAACACTCTCTGTTGGCTACTTCTCTGCATGTGCTTTCCCATCTCCTCTCTTTGCCTATTTTCCTCATGTAAAGTTTCTTTCTTTTTTTTTTTTTTTTTTATTGATGATATGAACACGCCCCTAGTCCCAGCTGGCCTGGAGCCTGCTCTGTAGACCAAGCTGGTCTTGAACTTACAGAGATCCGCCTGCCAAGCTGGTCTTGAACTTACAGAGATCCGCCTGCCTCTGCCTCCGGAGTGCTAGGATTTTTTTTTTCTTTTTTTTTTATTTTTGGTCTTTTCGAATCAGGGTCCCCCTGTAGCTCCAGCTGTCCTGGAACTCTCTCTGTAGACCAGGCTGGCCTTGAACTCACAAGGATCCGCCTGCCTCTGCCTCCCAAGTGCTGGGATTAAAGGCGTGTGCCACCACGCTTGGCTCATACGTAAAGTTTAAAGGGAAATGCCTACCAAGAAGCATTAAAACATGCCATGGTTTTTCCTCCTCTTCACCTCAACACTCTTATTTCTTGTTGCTTTGTTTGCCCCAGCCTCAGGGACCGCCATCCTTCCTGGCATGACCAGGCTTTGCTCCCTGAACTCACAAAGCTCTTTCTGCAGTTGTCTGCATGGCTAGCTCCCACCCCCCCACTCTTCTCAAAGGTTTTCCCCAGAGTTATCTTCCATCATACGCTCTACCAGAGACAGCACGCCAGAGTCTGAAACAGAACACCTGCATGCATATTGACAAAGGCTGGAAGGCTTGTCGAATCAATGCTGTGTCACTGAAGAGAATTATGTGTGAAATGTTTCTCTTATACATTATTGCTTCTGATGTGGTTTTGACATTTGAAATGCAATTAAAAATTCAATTTCTCAGTGAGATCTTCCCTGGATACCTTAGGTAAAATTTCGGTTTTGCACTGTAATATTTCATATCTCCCTTGTCTGCTTTATTTTTCTTCTTAGAATTTATTACATACTAATATGCCATATATTTTACTTATTTAAGCTGTATACCAAACAGAAAAGCAAGCTCCCTAAAGATGGATAATGTCTTCTTGTTCACAGCCATATCCCTGTTTCTAATACAATGCCCAGATTATAGTTGGAACCTAAACATGTATTTTGAATGAGTGAATTGCATATGCAAATTTCTTGGCACAGTATCTGGTATGTGCCAAATAGCCATCAAGTGATGGATATGCACTCTAACTACTTGGATCCATATTGGTGATGTGGTTGTTGTCTCTAACTGGCATTGCAGCTCCAAAGAGAGGGGGGAGAAAGAAAGAAGACTTAGAGACAGCAGCTCCTTAACCTGAACCAGTCTTGACCCCTCCTATCTCAACTCTTCATTTCTAAGGAGGAGGGTATTCCCAAGAGCACTGTTCAGCTTTCAGTCTTTGAATCTATGGCTCCCTAAATATGAGGATAAAGGAAAAATCTCAGAGCTATCTAATTTCTTTTATTTCAAGTTCTCCAGTAAATTCAAAGTGGACTTCAAACAATTATTTTTTTGTACATAGCCTAGTGTATCCTTGATGTGGTCTTATGAATCTTATCATTTTGGGACATCATTTTATACCTTGGTTGCAGCATTTATGGCGTGTGGAAGATATTCTCAAAATGTTATTAATGACTTAGAAATTGGGAAGTGTGTCTGTCAAAACCAAGCTAGCTAGTCTTGTTGGCAGGTAGTACCAAGAGGCACAGTGAACTCCAAGTTTAAATTACAAAGAGCTATTGATCCTGACAGTAAAGCATGCCTGAAAATAAAACTGACACAGAGTAAACTTGACATTGAAATATTATCTCAAAATCCTGAAAAGCACGATAGAGAATTCAATTACATATCCAGGGGCAGCTGGAGAAAATGCAAAAATGAGTAGTGATCTTTCCTTCAGAACTGGATTTTCCTATAAGGGGTTGGCATGTAATTAGTCACTCTACATTCTTCTTTTAACATTTAATCATTTTCAATAAATATTTAGCTTAATTATCAGAAAGTTTTACATTTGTGTCAAATCCAAAACAAGTTTTTTGAATGCTAACATATAATTTGAATTTAGATGACAAAAATAGTCAGAGTCTAGTTCTTAAAAATGAAATAATATAACACCATGAGAGCTCTGAATTAGAACCTAGATTCTGGGGGCTGGAGAGATGGCCTAGCGGTTAAGAGCGCCGACCGCTCTTACAGAGGACCCGGGTTCGATCCCCAGCACCCACATGGCGGCCGAGAACCGTCTGAAACTCCAGTTCCAGGAGAACTCCAGTTCCAGGGGAATCCGACACCCTCTTCTGACCTCCGCGGCATTGCACGACACGGGTGCACAAACTTGCATGCAGACACTACATTCATACACATACAGAAATAAATAAAATTAATTAAAAAAATTAAAAAGAAACCTAGATTCTGCAACATGCCCAATTGAAGCTTATTGTATCTCTTTTTTTAACCCTTAGTTTTTTTTTTTTCCTTTTTTTTTTTTGGTATGTGGGGAATATTAATGTTTTATTTTTTATATGAGTAGTTTGAGAGTTGTGTGCATTTCATACATTTTTTCCAATTCAGTTCAGGCTTTATTTTACTTCCATTATCCGGGTACCCTGCCCAGGGCCCCCACTACCCCAGATATAGATTCCGCCATAACTGTCCTGCATCATGCTTGTGCTTCAGTTGGGTTTATATCTATTTTTAAGTCGTTATAGAGGATTGAGTAGGGAATTTTTCCTTTCGCAGTACCAAGTTATAGCACTCTACATGGGCAAACCTAGTCTGCAGGCTGTTGTGCCCAAACACCTACAGCCCCACCATCCAGTGGGGGGTGACAGGTTGTTTGTTCAATCAAGTTGATCAAATGAGTGTCCAGACTACATTGCTGTAGTTTCACCATTCACCCCAATCGCAGCCCTTACATTCTACCACGCCCCCTCTTCCGCAGGTTGTTCCCTAGGCTTAGAAAAGGGGCACAGGTGGATGAGAGGTAAAACAGTCCACTCTCTCTGGAGCTGTTGACTTGGACTCTGGTCAATTCTGGCTGTTTCCTTTCATGGGCTGACAGTCTGTCCAGGAATAACCTTTCGATCCTACTAATGAAGAACAAGCAATTAGATATATAGGTATTTAAGCAGCACCAATAGTTATGGTAGGTTACTTTAGCATAGACACATGTTTGGATATGTTAATCCATGAATTACAATTTTCCAATAAAATACCAACACAATAATTCTCCCTGCATTGTATTTGTTCTGAACTATAAATAAGACAAGCGACTGGGTCAAGTACATAAAAAAGTCTGATAAAATTCGCTTTGACATATTCGTGAATAAACGTGTCCTACATCTTCTCCTGTGGGATTGAATAGTTGTGTAAAGCCAGGGGGAAACACGTTTGTGGTTATGTTTTATAGGCAAAACTAATTCAGAAAGGCTGAGTAACTTGCAGCAGTCACTAAACTGAATTAAAATTCTCATCTCCTGATTCTTGCCATAGTTATTGTTTCTCTTGATTTTATAGTTCACATGTGTTCAGAGGGTCAGTTCTTGGGGGAATGTTATGAGTAATCTGATAGAAATGTTTTAGGCTTTCTTTCTAAAAGACTTCATTACCTTTTGTTTACATAGACATTGGAGGAACATCTCCCACGTGGGAGGTACCATACTCCCAGCAGCCAATACAACGTTTCCCCTCTACAGAGGTCATATCCTAGAGGATCTGATTAATTCATTCACCCAACCTTCATGAGCTCTAGGCGCAGTCCAGGATTTACAGGTTCCTCAAGCCCTTCTCCTGATGTTGCAGGTGAGGAAAGGCTGACTGAAGATGCAGGAAATGAGCTCTGATGGTCCAGGCCTGAGATAGGGTCAGGCCTAATGTGCTCTGTAAAATTTTCCCAGAGATGCAGAAGGAGAGGTCATTCTAGCTACCTGAAGCCAATGTAAGCCGCTCCATGTAGAGAAGAATCTCTGTGTTGCTTGAAATTTTAATACTGTGTAATATCTGAGACATTGTATACCTGAGAGTCATTGAATTACATGAGGTATTTTTTTTCAATGTCTCTCTTAATGAGATATACATTTGTGTGTTTATAAATTAAGTTGCCAAATTCATGCATGACATTTTTCATGTAGAATTCTATGGGGAAAATAAATTTGAAATTATGCCTTTTCAACTCAAGTTGATAGGGACACAAACCATTATTAAATTCATTTCCATTACATAGTATTTCCATTATATGGTAGTTAGTGATGAACAAAATCATTTGATGAGTGGGGAAAACCTTTAGACATAAACCCTCATGATCATACATTGTCCTGCTACAATATTACATATCAGTGCTCCATCTAGCTTAGTTTCTAACTAAGTGGTCATCTCTAAATGATCTGACAAACAGAAATAAGGATTAAATTTTGAATCAACTAAAACCGTAGAGTGTTGTTCAAAATGTCTTGAAATTATTCCAAAGGACCAAGTATTCTTAAATTTGTAATTTTTGGTTTTGTAAAAGACCTACTAAAGTTTATCTTGCATTTAGTACGCAGTCCTGCAACACCCAGGGTTTTCTGATTCAGTGCTGCCCCATAATCCTCCCTAAGCCTCACAATTACAGTTGCTGTCTGTTTATGGCGATTTGTCTGACTGGACCAATTTATTTTGTAAATCCTGTCCTCAAAGTTTTCCCTAGGTCTTTTCATTCCTACCTTTTCTTCTAATACCCAGGCCTTTGCAGTAGTCATTTGGGGGAGGTACAGTATCCACTGGAATGATGGAGCAAATGGCTTTACCTGCTTTTCATACATTTTGCTTTTGCAGACTGAACATATTTATCCTGAGCAGATAAGCCCAGTCCAATTTTTCATTTCTTAGGGCAGTTTGGCGGATGGCTTTGAGACTTACTACAGATATGTTTTATTCAGGTGGCAGGGGCTCTATTTAGGGAGATTCTAGTGGTACAGACCACATGCTTCTTGTAGCAAGGCTGCCCCAGCCTGACTTGGACTGGACAGACTTCATTGGCTGCACTGTGATCAAAGAGAAATCGCCTGAGCATGTTAAAGAATTGTTTCACCTCATGTCCCAGTCACATGCCTGATTAAATGCTTATCATGTGTTCTGCATATTAATTTACCTAGCCTTTTTTTTTCATTTCTTCAATGCAGGAAATAAAGCTAGGGTCTCATGTAAACAATGACAGAAACTAGAGACAGCTGGGTGGAGGGAAGTTCAGTTAAGGTATTGCCTCCATCAGGCTGGCATGTGGCCATGTCTATGGGGCATTTCCTCATCACTAATTGTTGTAGGAGGACCCAGCCCACTTTGGGCAATGCTATTCAGGTGGGCTTTGGCTGTGTAAGAAGAGTATCTGAGCAAGCCAGGGGAAGCATGCCAGATGGTAGCATTCCTCCGTGGTCTCTGCTTCATTTCCTGCCCAGGTTCTTCTTTTAGAACCTGGCCTGACTTCCTTCAACAATGGACTGTAACATGGAAGTGAAGACCAAATAAACCCTTCCCACTCCAAGTTTCTTTAGGTCATGGTGTTTGTCATAGCAACAGAAAACAAATAAAACTTCTTGTCCCTTTTTCTTTCTAAATTTTGAGGCAAGGTATGGCAAAGTTGACCTGGCTGAGCTTCTGGCCTCTCTGCTGTGGTCTGTCTGGGTCTCCAGGCCCATCAGCCCTAGTAGCATCTTAATTATGTATTCCGTAATGGATGTTCTGCCGGTCTAGGACCCAACACAGATGATACACACTCCCTCAGAGAGTACAGAGTGCTGTCCACACTCCTTGTTCTAGGAAAATAGGGCTTATATGTAATGTTTTTTTTCTCTTTAATTTTTTTCTTTGAGTTTTTGTGCATTTTATAAAATAGGTCTTAATCAAATTTCCAACACCTCCCTCATCGTGCCACCCTGGCCTCTCAGTGAGCCCCGTTCATTCTGTCATACATGTTAGGTCCCACCTTGTGAGGCATTTGTACTCAGATGTCCTTCAGTACAAGTTCACACACTGGAGTCTAGTCAGCCTATCTAGAGATCTTAAAGAAGATGACTCTCCCTCACCAGCAGTAATAGGTTGCTAACAGTCCCCTGGGTATGGAGGAGTTTCCACCCATTTCCCTCCATTTAGGGGCTCTTGTCTGATTGAGTCATTATAAGTCTTGTGCACAGAGCTCCCATTGCTGAAAGCCCACATGAAAAATGTCTTTAAAAACCCCTGAAATGAGAACTACTCAGAATGAATGGACAAGAAAGTAAATGTGAATAGCTTCGGTAAAGCTGCAAGAGCAGGAGCTGCCCCTTATTTATTTTTCTAGATATAGCTGAGCAACACAGAGAAATGAAGGGGTAGCTTAATTTCAACACAGAGAAATGAAGGGGTAGCTTAATGTTGATGGAACAAAGTGACTGATCCAGCCCCGAATGCTCAGTGCTCATCAATCAGGCATCCCAGAACTGCTACAACCAACGTAGAATTAACAAGACTTTATGGATGCCATTTTTTTAAATCCATTGGCTACAATGATTGCATTGTATAGTTTTGTTTGTTTTGTGTTTTTCAGGGAACAAGATGGGTCCTTCTGAACTCCAGAAAGCATGTGGCACCCTGTGCAGGGACCTCTGCTAAGCACCCTGGGGTGCAGCTCCTCAGTTCTAGATCTACTCCCATCCTAGAGGCTAACACTCCTGTGTCTGGGGCACAGCCCCTCAGGATCTAAGGGGCATCTTCCCGCAGCATTCACACAGCCACACTCCGGGTTAACTGACAAGACCTAAGATTCCTGAGGGGCACGGCAGAGCCCTGCTGCTGCAATTCCGGGCCTCTATGAGGACGGCAGCAACAGGGTGTGGCCTTGGGGAATCTGAAATGGTTGGAAATTCAAAATCAGAGGGTCAGAGTTCTACCCCTTAAACAAACTCTTTTTACCGGGACCATAGTCAAGGTGGCAACATGCAAATATGGTTCTTTGTTTAATAAGTGGTGTCACACTTTGGAATTTTCTTTACCTGATTGTGACCAAGACTTCAAGTCACCTGCTGTTCCACACTTAGTGCTCCCATCTGCAAAACCATGAACTGTATGCACCATTGAGTGACATTCTCCTCCCTCACCCCAGACTCATGAGGTGTGAAAGCCTGGGTCATGGAGCTAGCCAGGTGAATCAAGAATAAGGGATTTAAAAAAAAAACTATTTTTAAAGAAATATATCTCTTTTTCATGATGAAGTATAGAAAGATAGATGGTAGATAGATGCATTTTTTGTCCTGGGGATTTTATTTTAACCATTTGATTTGCATTTCAGAAAAGCACTTTGGATACAAGATGATTTAAAAAATACACTAGAAAGCAAGGCGTGATGACACATGTCTGTAATTCAAGTTTTGAAGAGGTAGAAGTAGAAAGATTGGAACCTCAGACTGCCTGAGTCACAGACACTGAGCATCTCTCTGAATTCTATTGGGGTTAACTGTTTATAATGGGCCCTAACAAAGTTTACCTTCCAGATGCTGAGAAACCTTCCTACCTCTCCCCTTTATAGGAAAAAGAAAAACATGATGGTACTGAAATCATTCCCTAACTGTAAATTAGAGCCAACTGTTATAGTGGTAATTTCTTATAAAACAGGTATAACTACCCTTTTTTAATTGACTGATAGGCATAGGAACTGTGAAAGGATAATTCTTTATCTAGAGCCAAATTCAATAGTAAAGTCCTTATAAGCTGTGTAATTAAGCAAAATATATTAGTACAGGAAAGCTCTGACATCAGCAATGAATTATTCTGCCTAGGAGATGTTGGCTAGGGGATTCAACCCCCCCAAAAAAAATTATAAAGGCCTTTTGCCTATAAGTGGGATATATGCAAGGAGAAAGGCAGTAAGTCCCTGCTGTCAAAGACCTGGTGTGAGCATGAAAAAATGTTATGAGACATTTGCTAATGTACAACTGGCCTCTGAAATGCCAGAGAGCATTACCAAAGGCCATTAAAGCAATACAGCAAAATATTGGTCTCCTTGAGACAAGCAAGCCTCCTCCATCAGTATCCGCTACACCTCAACTGCCTGGAGATACTGTGCAACAGTGGCAGCCATGTGTCTATATATCTCCCAAATCTAATTGACTATTAGCTCTCTCCTTGGAGGAATAACTCACAGCAGATGCCACAAGCTTATGTCCTCTAGGGGTTAGGAGATGTTATAAGCCACAATAAGAACTTGTCACCCTTTATAGAGAAACCACAGTTTGTGGATTAGCATACCATCCAAGGATCTGTGTCTATGCTCACAGCTTAGCTTGCCATAATAATTAGTACTGCTTAAATGCCTGTACATCCAATTGCCTGTGCTTTGTTAGTATGACTAAAAAGGAATCACTGGATAAGCTGTCAACCCATGAAGGGAAACAACCTGAACAGACTAGAGTCCAAAATGACATCTCCAAAGAAAGTATACTGTTTTGCTTCTCACCCACTTGTGCCCCTTTCCCAAAGCCTAGGGAACAAATTGCAGAAGAGTAGGCGTGGTAGAATGTAAGGGCTGTGGAGAGATAGGGGTGAATCAGGAGACTACAGCAATATAGACTGGACTCCTAATTGATCAACATGCCTGTGCATACAAGCATCTCCAACTGTACTATGGGAACCTTGGGTTTTTCAAAATTTGGACATAGATACTTGCAAATTTGGACATAGATACTTGCAAATTTTAACATTCATGGTTTTACATGAATGTTACCTACATTCATTGCTTTTGCTTAATAATTTGGCTCACTTAAAAAAATGCAACAATTACCTAATTGTATGGCAAATTGAGTAATATCAATGTTATCTGAAAATAACTGTGTTATTATATTTTAGAATCCCTTAAAAAATAAACAAATAAAAGAGGAAAAAAAAAGAAGAAAAGACAAAAAAACTAACTATCACATTTAAATGGGAACTAAAATTAGAAATAAATAGCTCTTATGATTCTTATTTGTACATTTCACACACATATACATTCCCACTGATATGAAACAAAGAAGCAACAAAGATCTCTGCTGACTGAGAAAATACAAAGTCTAAACCCCAATTCATGCTTCTGAAAGGCTTTAATGTCTTGTATAATGAGGAAATTGCTCTAGATTAAAGGAAACTAGGGGCTGGAGAGATGGCCTAGCAGTTAAGAGCTCCTACTGCTCTTGCAGAGGACCCAGGTTTGATCCGCAGCACCCACATGGCTGCTGAGAACCGTCTGTAACTCCAGTTCCATGGGAATCCGACACCCTCTTCTGACCTCCGCAGCATTGCATGACACGGGTGCACAAACTTGCATGCAGACAGTACATTCATACACATACGAAAATAAATTTTAAAAAATTTAAAAGAAAAGGAAACTAAAATGTCAAGTAAAAAGAATGAACATATTTCAGACAGCTCCTGGGTAATAAATCAACAGCTTATAAATGACACTGTATAAATAATTTGAATTTTAATCCCAGCACTTAGGAGGCAGAGGCATGTGGATCTCTGTGAGTTCAAGGCCAACCTGGTCTACATAGCTCCAGAATAGCTGGGACTAAAAAGAGTCACTGTCTCAAAAAAGATAAAAAAAAAAGATTTTGGTTTTTTTTTAATGTAAAAAGACCATAGCTGTGTAGATCACAGATCCTAAGGTAGAACCTGCTAGTTATTTTGCTCAATAAGCAGAGGATGGAGAGGCATGAAGAAAAATGCTATCTTCTGAACATGGTCTGAATGTTCCTCTCAGGAACTCACAGCACTTGCATAAGATGGAGTAGATGATCTCTATACCCTATCTTTACTGAGGAGCTATTGTCAGTAGACAAATTCTAGAGAGGTGGAATCATTCTTTTGTGAGGATGTGGCCAATGTTATTTTCACATTCTACAGTGGAAGATCTCAAGCCTCAAGCACACATGAACAGCAAGCATATATAGCTATGGCTTATAAAAAGGAGATGAATTTGTGAAGCATATATTGGGGTAGATTTATTAACATTTTGATTTGAGGAAATCAGGGTGGATATGATAATATTTAATATTGTATAGTTTAAAAGTTCTCACAAACAAGTATTAAAAATAATAAAATTTGATTATTTGACTATAAAAAAAAGAAGTAGAAAGATCATCACAAGTTTTAACCCAACCTAGTCTACAAAATGAGTGAGTTTAAAGCCTGCCAGGGGTATATAATAAGACTCTGTATGAAAGAAAATGACTTATATTTTTGCATGTGTGTGTGTGTGTTTATGTGTGTGTGCCTGTGTGTGGTATGTAATTATTAAGTCTATACTAGATAGAACTATATGTATATTAATAATAAATAAATTCATCAAGATGATGAAATACCATTGGAGGATGTTAGAAAGGGAAAATGATTTTGAGTCACTCCACACTTCCCTATCTTTCTGTACTATAAATTATGGCAGCACACTGAAAAATCAAGCTTTGTTCTAATGAGATACAGTCTCAAAATAACCATGAGAAACAGCTGAGAAAGTTCTGTATTTTGTATTGAATACCCATAGAGAGCCTATTAAATATTAGGAAACAATTTGTAAGTTATTGCTGTACATACAGTAACCCAAAACAGCATGGGTAAACTTGATGAAATCTGTGCCCTGACTCCACCCAATAGGTATATATTTGCTTTTTGTGAGACTCATGGGTCAAAAATAAAAACCTAAAATTAAAAAAAGGGGGATATAGATAGATATGAAAACATTTTGTCAAAAAACCTTGCAATCCAAATCTTAAAACTAACTATGGGAAAGGATTTGTATGTTCCAACAGGACGCCAGAGTATCAACAACTTAATGGCTGAGAAAGAAAATGCAGCTTTGCAAGTGAGTAGGATGTACCAGAAAGTGCCAGCAGAAGGATTGACTCCTCTGGGCATCGAAGGGAAGAAATGTCTCAGATTGCTACAGACATCAGGCCCCTCTCTGGATCCTACTTGTAACAACAATTTTTAATGAATCCTAATGAAGCTTATCTTCTAGGTGCTGCAAAGTTTTTAATACAAGTGACTTTCTTAACTCCCCCCCATAGAATAAGGAGAAATATGACGATGATGAAGTCGTTCTCCAGCTGTAGATTGGAGCCAGCTGTTATAGAGGTATTCTCTTGTAAAATCGGTCAAACTGCCTTCTTTAATTGACTAATGGAAATAGAAACTGTGAAAAGGATTATTCGCTATTCAGATCCAAATATAATGCTAAAGTCTCCTTAAGCTACGCACTTAAGCAAAATATATTAATACAGGAGCTCTGACATCAACAATGGATTACTCTACCAAGGAGATGTTGGTCAGGGGATCCAAGCCCCCACAAAAGGTAAAGGCTCCTTGCCTCCAAACTGGGATATCTGCAGGAAGAGAAGCGATAAGGCCCTGCTGTTGAAGACCTGATATAAACATGGGAAAGATGTATGGAGACCGCACTTGCAAGCATATGGATGGCCTCTGGAATGCCAGAGAGTGTTACCA
The DNA here is from genome assembly GCA_009823505.1 of Rhizomys pruinosus. Classification (NCBI taxonomy): domain Eukaryota; kingdom Metazoa; phylum Chordata; class Mammalia; order Rodentia; family Spalacidae; genus Rhizomys; species Rhizomys pruinosus. The sequence continues at coordinate 1,454,267 of VZQC01009117.1, forward strand.
AAGGCCACTAAACCAATAAAGCAAATATGGGTCTCCTTGAGTCAAACAAAACCCTTCCGTCAGCACCAGCTACACCTCATCTGCCTGGAAATACTGTGCAGCAGTGGCAGCCATATGTCTGTATATCCCAAATCTAATTGGCTATTGGATCTCTCCTTGGAGGAATAACCCACGGCTGATGCCACAAGCTTACATCCTCTAATGGTTAGGAGATGTTATAAATCACACGATGACCCTGTCATACTTAACAGAAGAAAATGTAATTCATGGATTAACATACCATCCAAACATCTGTGTCTATACCAATGTAACCTACCATAACAGCTAGTAATGTTTAAATACCTATATATCCAATTGCGAGTGCTTCATTAGTAGGACCGAAAGGCTGTATATTATACTGTTTAAATACCTATATATCTAATTGCATGTGCTTCATTAGTAGGATTGAAAGTTTATGCCTGGACAAGCTGGCAGCCCATGAAAGAATACAGCCAGAATTGACTAGAGACCAAGACAACAGCTCCAGAGAAAGTAGACTGTTTTGCATCTCATCCACGTGTGCCCCTTTTCTAAGCCTAGGGAACAATCTGCAGAAGAGGAGGCATGGTAGAATGTAAGGGCTGCGATTGGGGTGAATGGTGAAACTACAACAATATAGACTGGACACTCATTTGATCAACTTGATTGAACATACAAGCGCCCCCTGCTGGATGGTGGGACCCATGAGCTGTATGGGTTTGGGCACAACTGTTCGCAAATTGGTTTTACATGAAGGATGCTTGTACTCACAAATTATCACTTATTGTTAAAAAAAATGAAAACAAAACAACAACAACAAAAAAACTAGAAAGATGCAGAAAAGTTACGGCAGAATGCATGATCTGGGATGGGTAGGGGTGGGGCAGGGTGAAGGGAAGGGGATATACGCCTGAACTGAATTGGAAAATGATGTATGAAATACACAAAGCATCAATAAAAAAAAAAAAGAAATCTGTAAAATGTAAGGTTTCAGAAAATGCAACATATAACATTTTTATTTTAAAAAATTGGAAGTCCCCTCAGCCCAGCTTAGGAAATCATGCCAGCCAATGGGTGGTGGGGGTGTCATTTATTTCAGGCATGGACCTGATAGGCTGTCCATGTTCTACTGGATGCGTCTACACCCACGTGTATACAGGCAGGACTGAGTGGATTTGGTGGCTTTAAAGAGTCCATGAAGTGGGGAGGGGAAAGTGGTGTGTGTGTGTGTGTGTGTGTGTGTGTGTGTGTGTGTGTGTGTGTAAGTACAGGAGGAGTTTCAAGGGAGGAATTAGGGGAGGATTTGATGAAAGCACATTATATTCATGTATGAAAATCTCAATCAATCAATCAATAAAATTTTGTGATCTGTTTTAATATTGTTATGGGAAGTATTTAACATTTTATAAATTGGCAGTTATTTCCTCTGTTGGCTAAGTGATATTTAAATTTAATTCTTTATTTACATTTTCTTTCATTTGGTTTTAAGTTTTAGAGTTATTCACAAAAGCTGAAGTCTATAGATTGTAGATATTTTAAAAACTGGTTTTGGATTGAGAAAAAAAAGAAACCTGAGGCAATTTTTAAATGAGAAATAGAATTGAGGGCTAATAGTTAAAGTAATACTTAGAAAAAATTGTCTTTTATAAATTGTTACTGGATGTCACTTCTTATGAACCTATGTCCTTTGAGAACATTGTGTCTGTTACTGGATGCCACCCCTTATGAACCTATATCCTTTGAGGACATGTGTCTGTTACTGGATTCCACCTCTTAGGAACCTATGTCCCTTGAGTACATTGTGTCTGTTTTCTGCCCATCCCTTCATTTCAGTGCCTGTCTTTCTGATAAAAAAATTCTTTGGGACTGTTTCCAGTACAAGAGTTAAAACCTGATGTTTAAAACTTTAATGTTACATGGTATTTGTTTCAGCTAAAATTGATCAAAGAATAAGATTTACTACATTTCTGAAAAGAAACTTATTACAATTCTGGAAAATGTAATGTTTCTTCTATAGAGATGAACTACAGATGAAAAATGTAAAATCAAACATTGCAAACAGAATCTTGACTTTCTGTGACCTTTGCAGCATGATTGTTCAATACCCACTTCCTCTAATATTGCATCAATGGAATTGTGATAATTTCTTAGATTAATTTGACATAACAATTACATTTCCACAAAAACATGCAATATAGTGCACTTCAGTAGATTTGTAAATGTCCAAAATAACTTTTGATTTTATAAAGGTTGTAATGCGATTACTTGTTTCTAGGACCAGGGGACATTTCTGGATTGTATAATGAAGTTTTACAACAGTTTTTGATCCATTAAATGAAAATTTATGTAACAAATTTAACATATGTTCTGTAACTCTGTGCAATTCATTCTGTCAGTAGACGTTAGAACCATTGTTGTTGTATTAAGGAGGTGACTCCAACTCAGAAATACAGAAACATGCTTTCTCTCCCATATGCAGGTCTTGAAATACATACATGTATGTCTAGAAATGGGTGTAAATGTGGGCAAAGCCTACAGAATATAAGATGCCAAAAGAGGGTTAAAATGAAGTGTTGAAGAAGTGGGGGAAAGGTGAAAGAACACATGTCACATCAAAACAAACAGGAGACTGGGGTGGCAGAGACAGGGAAGACAGGGTCAAGCAGGCAGAGGGATGGGAACACTGAGGGGAAGGAGATACACACTGTGTTTGAAAATGCAGTAAGAACACTTACTATTTGTATGCTGATTGAAAAAAAAACAAAATGAAATTAAAATTTAAAACTCTTTGTTATTATTTCTAGAAATATATTAGCTATATTGCCCAGAAAACAAATTGAGGATCACCTAAATTCAGCTAAGTTGTCTTAAAACAATTTGGTTGTTATCATGAACTTTAAAAATACTTGAAATCAGTAGAATGAAAAAGAATCATCCAAATTCTGTATAGGGGAAATGAAACTAAACCAGAAAAACAGGAAGCTGGTGGCTGAGGCATATTTATCTTACAGCACACCAAAGACTCCCATTCCATCCTTGACCTGTGACACAAATTAAAACCTCACGCTCAAGATGATAAGCATGTTTATGGATTGTGTTAAGTTTGGAATTCTTATTGCAGGGTTAGAGAATATATTACTCAATCTTGTTTTTAAAATCAATAAATGCATTAATCACTAACATGGATCTGTCATTATGCTTCGATTTTGTTATTTTGCATTCATTTTCAAAACTTCTCATAGACATAGAATCTTCATTTACAAACTAAATAAGTAGAATAAGATAATCCCTTGGGCCTTAATTAAATAGAATAATAGTTGACATTTACTGGGCACTTACTAGGCACTAGACATTCTTCTAAGAGTTTTACATATGTTATAAAAACATTACCATTTGGTATTCACATTTACAAAGCCAGAAGGAAAAGAATACCAGCTGTTTTGTTTTATTTATATAAATTTTACTTTCAAAATTTAATTTAAATAAAAACTGAATGAAAATAAACAATCTTATTATTTGCCTAACTCTTTTTCTGGAGATCCACCTGCCCTTCCTTATTTTCCATCTTTGCTGTAACCCCTTTCTTTCACTAGTCCTATTGGGTCACCAGTTTCTATCTAGCTTGTACTGTCATATTAGCTGGATCTGTCCAATTTCTCACTAGTGTTCTTATGGCTGGTCAAATCTCCTCCATCATGGGAAGGACATAAGCTATCTAGACTTAGCTTCACTTTTCCATCTACTCCATACACAGAGGCAGTCCAAAGGGCAAGGCATGTTCTTTCAAATAGGCCTGCTTTTGAATTAACATCACCTCACTACTTGGCTAAAGCCACAGATCAAGTTCCCATGTTGTATGATGTATCATCAGTGTGATGTGTTATAAGCAGTTCAAGTAGCTTCTTCCAAGGTTAGAAGCAACCCAGAAACTAACATTTAATCATTTGTTCACTGGGGGTAAACAGTAACAATTTGATTTTCCTGCTGCTCCAATGAATATAGAAACTTCAGCAGTGAGTACAGTTTCTTTGTGTCCTGTTTGATAAGGCAGATGTGGCCTGTGCTTATAAATTACTCAGTGAAGTACTAACAGTTTCTGCTCAACATTTTCCTCAGTGAAGTCACTGTGGCACATAAATTTTCCCCAGTGAAAAAAATACATAAAATTTCAATTTAGGTGCGGAACATTTTTATAAGAATATTTTCAAGAACTTATTGATTTTCTTTTTTTTTTTTTTTTTTTTTTTTGATCTTTTTGAGATAGGGTCTCCCTGTAGCCCCAGCTGTCCTGGAACTCACTCTGTGTAGACCAGGCTGGCCTTGAACTCAAAAAGATCCTCCTGCCTCTGCTTCCCAAGTGCTAGGATTAAAGGCGTGCACCACCATGCCAGGCAAACTTACTGATTTTTAAACGTAAACTTAGATGCTCTATAAAAGTTGCCTGAGTTTCTGTCCAATTTGTACCAATGTTTTGTAAATTTTTCACCCATTTTTAATGAAATGCTTTCCTATCAATCTAGCTTGAAAGAGGAACAGTTTCTAACTGAAGGAATGAAGACACCCAATTTTTAAATCAAACTTTCTCTAAATGCTGAATATGGTATTTAGTAGTATTTGCTTACATGCTCTAAAGACAGCTATTTAGGGTCACTAACATAAAAATAATTTTATTAGTTGCCTCATATTGTTTTTTTTTCAGGACTACAAAAATGATTAATCAAATTGTTTGGTGCTCCTGTGAGGTTTGATAATGGTTATTACAAGGGAAACGTAAATGAAACTTCAGAGAGCTCTCAATTGTCATAAATACATGATTATGTCATTAAATCTGGCTTTCAATAAGGCAAAACTATACTCATGAGATTGACAACTTTTATGTACTTACCAAAAGTCAATATATTTTAACACATTCAAACTAAAATAGCTTCCATTTGGTTTTTCTGAAACCTAAGCTAAGCAATAATAATTAGAGAAAGTAAACTGCAGATTATTTTGTCAAATCAGGTGTGGTTTGGTTCTTTAAGCATGAAAGCATGGGACAGTAGGCAAACGCTAAAGGAATTACTTCCTGGAAAAGCACATGGGCATTCATTGTCCTATCAAATGATCCACGAAGAAGCTGAGATCTCAAGGAATGGGGTATCAGCATTTGTTATTGAAATAATTGTGGTTAACAGGTCTTGCATAACATTTAAACTTCTAAAGATGCAAGAGTGAATTGCAATATTTTAAAAAACATTTCATTTCCAGGCACTTGAGAAATAATGCTGTTAATGACCTGTCTGAAACCTGTCTAAAGACACCCCAAAGAAATGTGCTGGTCTTAAACAAACCTTTCCAATGAAAATGCACAATTTCAAATTCTCTACTTAAAAAAAAAATTCTCAGACAGATTGTTGAGAGTTATCATAAATTTCTAGGACATGAAACAAGCTTGGACTTTTCTGTTACTTTTGACTAAAAGTGAGCATCTTCTTCATTCTTTTTTTAGCTTTTATTCTAGTGAAATCAATCTTCCTAAAGGAACAGAAATCTTAAACAGACTTCTGTTATGTGGGGAGGTCTGTAGAGAGCTGGTTTTTAAGCCTGAGTGATTGTGAATGTTGATTTTCCTTCTCATCAAACAAAATTGTGGTAGATTCTTCCTTGACCTTGTCATACTATCTACTATAGCAAACTGAACTGGAATTATAGGAAACTGATAATCTAAATAGCTTTGAGGACCCACAGATTTAAAACTGAAAAATATTCAATTCAATGAGATTTAACCATTTTCAAGTATCTGTAATGTGTGATAATTTGTAACTAATTATTTCAAAACATTGTATTATAAGTATATTGATTTTTCATATGGCATTTTCCATCTCATTATGGCAATTTTAAATAGCTGTATCTATTCTAAAAAGCCGTGGCTATGATATGCTGTAGAATGCTGTTTTATTTCTTACTGAAAACATGTATAGGAAGGAACATGAATATTTTTTTTACAAGATTTACTTCATTGGCTTGAAACAGTGCATTAAACATGTGTATTAGGAGAACTTTAGATGTTCTCTATACAATAGTTTTATTATCATTTAGAACACAAACACATACACACACAAAAAATCCCTACAGAGCAATAATATAAGTAAATACACAGATCCTTCTCTATAGAATGCTTGGTATGTCCTGCCTCACTGATCCCCTCCAGTATCCTCCATGAGAGTTACCCTACTTATTGCTACTATATTATGCATGAAGCAAAACAAAAGTATAGAGACATTGCATAGCTTGCCCACATCCACAAAGCTCCAGAAAGTGGAAAACCAGGAAATAGGACTTCAACATGTGTCATGATCCTGACCTGTTTTGTGAAGATAGGGTCAGCAATTATCTTTATGGAGAAAAATATTCTGTGAAACAGCTGCTCTCTATACCTCAAAATGAAATTTCAAAGAAGGATAAAGGCAGAGAAACTATTTCAGATCAAAGCAAAGGGTCCAGGGAATTGCTGTGGATTTTATTTAATGCCTGCCCCCAAAGTCTCATGTGTAGAAGACATGATTGGCAACTTATGCCGCCTTTGGGAAGTAGTCAAATCTGCAGGAGGTGGGACCTTATGAAGGGAAGTTAAACAACTGGTGGGTCCTCTCGAAGTGGATCTTTGAATCTTCAGCCCCTCGTAATCTCTTCTTTTGAACGAGGTGAACAGGCCTTCTTAACTCAACTCTGCACTGACACCATGACAGTCTTAATGCCAGAGGACCAAATGACCATGCACCAAAACATCTGAAACTGTGACCCAATATAAACCTTTCTTTTAGTAAGAAGATTGTTGTGGACATCTTCTTAAAGTAACAGAAAGCTAACTTGCAGAGTGGTACTTTGCCATGAAAGAGAGAGAGAGAGAGAGAGAGAGAGAGAGAGAGAGAGAGAGAGAGAGAAACATGAATGTATATGTTCCAGAATACTAATTGGTGAATCTGAGTAAGAGGCATGTGGAAAGTTAAGGAACCACTGGATACTTTTTTCATTAAAATAAGCTATGTAGTATTTATTTTTAAATTTTGGGTATGAAAGAGTCAATGAAAATAATTCACCCAGGAGATGAACACATTGCAACCATTACCTTGCTCACAGGGTGACTTGGACTATCGGTTGGGTTCTTGGTGAAACCATTTGTCAAAAACAACAAATGCTGAGGACATGTCACCTTGGAGCTTAGACATCTTCCACCAATTCCAGTTTAAACATCATCAAGAGTTAGCACCTGGTCCAAACATTTGGAGCAAAGAATTTCAAACATAGAGTATTTGATATAATTCACTTTTTCTGTTGCCCAAGAATCATGAAATAACCTTTTTTGCCCATGATCCAAATAGTAAGTTCTTTATTTACTTATAATGATAGACATGTGTATTTAATCTTTTTTTTTAATTCAATACAGCCACAATGTATGGGAGGCTACTTTGGAAAGCAACATTTTTCAGCTTTGAGTTCCAGCCCAAAGCCCCTGTGCTGCCTCAGAAACTTGGCAAAGACATGGACTTGGGAGAATTGCTGGCCCCAAGCACCAGCTCTGTCACTAACTAGCCATGTTGCTACCAATGATGGGATCATTACTAGAATTTCCATTATCTCATGTATGTACTAAACGAGTGAGGGTCCACTTTGATGTACTATGGTTAAAAACATCAAATGTTAAAGGCACAATGCATTTCCACCTTCAAAAGGTTGGTTAGTGGTATTAAGTCACAATTTGATAGGAGCAAGAAGTTCTCGTGTGTTATTGCACAACAGAATAGTTATACCCAACAATGATGCACAGTTATTTCCAAAAGGCTAGAAGAAAGAATCCTGCAAGTCCTTATCACAGAGATATTATAAATATTTGAGGGATTAGAAAGGCTCAGCTTGTGGGCTAAGCTACTACTGGGCTTTCAGCCTCTTCAGATTATAGACTGCCATTGTTGGGCTACCCAGGCTGTATCACGGAGACCAGTACAGGAAGATTAAGACAGGATGCAGTGCTTAGCGGACCTCATTTGGTGACCATGGGAAGGGAAAACCCTAGTGTGGACCACAAGGGCAGAACTGCTGGTGGTTTGGGCTTGCCAAGGAGGAGCTTTCAAACATGACATCTTTCAGCTTAACAAGAAAAAATAATCATAAGCTGAAGATGCTATAATCTATGATATATGTGGCATGCATATATGCATATTTTGGAGAATGCAAGTTGGAAGGAATAACAACAACAACAGCAACAACAATAAGATTGGGTCAAAGAACTGACAGAAATGGTGAACTTCTCGAAACAGTAAACTGCATTAAGAATTTTGAGAGAGACTGAGAAAAGATAAAAAACATATTTGGCAGAATGCATGAGCTCTGGTGGGGTGGAGGGGCAGGGAGAGGGGCACAGGTCTATATTTGATTTGAAATTTTGTATGAAACACCCAAAGCTTCCATAAAAATAGGCTTTGAAAAAAGAATATTAATTCTGATAAATTATATTAATATTAAATATGAAATTCTATTTGTTTGCATATGAAAGCTATATCAAATGAAAATATTTTATTTCATATCTTTTTCTTATATGAAAACACAATTTTGACTTACTAATAAAGTACCTTGTAATGTTTTGGTACTTACATAGGTTGTCTAATTCACTGCAGATACATCTGACAAAGCATTAATTTCCAGAGTATACAAGCTACTCAAACAAAAAAGAAGAAAGAAAACAAATGAATCACTCAAAAGATGGAGCAAAGAACTGAATAGAGACTTCACAGAGGAGGAATTAGAGATGGCTGAGAAACATCTTAAAAAATGTTCAACATCACTAATAATTAGGGAAATGCAAATTAAGACCACTCTAAGATATCATCTCACTCCGATAAGATTGGCCAGAATCAAGAAAACAAATGATAACAAGTTCTGGAGAGGTTGTGGGGAAAGGGGAACACTCATCCATTGCTGGTGGGAATGTAAACTTGTACAGCCACTATGGAAAGCAGTGTGGAGAACCCTTGGAAGACTCAAAATGAACTTGCCATTTGGCCCAGTCATACCACTCCTGGGTATATACCCACAAGACTCATCTTACTGCAGAAATACATGCACAGCTATATTTATTGCAGCTCTGTTCACAATAGCAAAACCTGGAACCAACCCAAATGCCCCTCAACTGACGAGTGGATAGAGAAAATGTGGTACATGTACACAATGGAGTTCTAAGCAGTGGTAAAGAAAGACAACATCATGAACTTTGAAGGTAAATGGATGGAGCTAGAAGTTATTATATTAAGTGAAGTAACACAGCCCCAGAAAAACAAATGATGAATGGTATCTCTCATCTGTGGATGCTAGCACCAATAACCCAGTTACAAATATTTCTTGTGGAGAGGGATGCATATTACAAGAACAACAGAAAGACTGCATCAGAAAACTGACTGAAATGGTGAATCAGGAAGGGTGGGAGGGGCGGGAGAGGGACAGGGGTGTATATTCGATTAATG
>VZQC01009117.1:1465746-1589278 GCA_009823505.1 Rhizomys pruinosus
CGGAGGTCAGAAGTGGGCGTCGGATTCCCCTGGAGCTGGAGTTCTCCTGGAGTTGGAGTTTCAGACGGTTCTCAGCCGCCATGTGGGTGCTGGGGATCGAACCCGGGTCCTCTGCAAGAGCGGTCGGCGCTCTCAACCGCTAGGCCATCTCTCCAGCCCCGATATCATCTTTCTTTACTGCTACATAGAACTCCATTGTGTAGATTACCACATTTTATTTATCTACTCATCAGTTGAGGGGCACTTGGGTTGGTTCCAGCTCATTGCTATTGTGAAGAGAGCTGCGATAAACATGGTTGTGCATGTATCTCTGTGGTAAGATGAATCTTGTGGGTATATACCCAGGAGTTGTATGATTGGGTCAGGTGGCAAGCTCATTTTGAGTCTTTTAAGGGTTCTCCACACTGCTTTCCATAGTGGTTGTAGAGTTTACATTCCCACCAGGAGTGCGTGAGTGTTCCCTTTCCTCACAACCTCTCCAGCACTTGGTATCATTTGTTTTCTTGATCCTAGCCAGTCTTATAGGAGTGAGATGATATCTTAAAATGGTTTTAATTTGCATTTCCTTAATTATTAGTGAAGATGAACACTTTTTATGAATTTTTCAGCCATCTTTACTTCCTCACTTGTAAAGTTTCTGTTCAGCTTTTTACTCCCTTTTGAGTGATTCGTTTTCTTTCTTCTTTGTTTTTTGAGTAGTTTACATATTCTGGATGTTAATGCTCTGTCAGATGTATCACTGGTGAAGGTTTCCTCCCACTCTGTGAGTTTTCTCTTCACTTCCTTGATTGTTTCTTTGGCTGAACAGAACCTTTTGTGTTTAATGAGGTCCCATTTGTCAATTGTTGACCTTAATTCCTGCTCAGCTGCTGTCTGATTTAGAAAGTCTTTTCCTACATCTATGTCTTTTAGGCTGCTGCCACCCTTTTCTTCTATCACCTTCACAGTTTGGTGTTTCACATTGAGGTCTTTGATCCACTTAGAGTTGACTTTTGTACAGAGCAAGAAGCAGGGGTTAAACTTTATTCTTCTACAAGTGGTGATCCAGTTTTGCCAACACCATTTGCTGAAGATGCTATCTTTCCTTCATTGTGTCTTCTTGGCCCCTTTGTCAAATATGAGGTGGCTGAAATTGTATATGCTCAAGTTTGGATCTTCAGTTTTGTTCCATTGGTCTATGGGTGGCTAACAATCACCCCTAACTTCAGTTCCAGAGAATCCAACAACTTCTTCTGGCACCTGCAGGCACATATACTTAATGTGCTTACACACAGCAGGAAAAATACTCACCATACATATAAAATTAAAAGCATTAAAAATATCCCTAAATGGTGCAATATTTCTTGCTTTTTCCCCTTACTTTTCTAAGGAAAAACACAATGCTTTCAAATTTAGTGTGAAAAGAAGATTGATGACTAAGAAATAAAGATTTGAGCCAAAAAGAGTCTACATGCAATTGTTATTTCAACATTTCCATATTGTGCACATGCATTCAGAAATGTGTACACTCACATAAACACTACACACATGCATACACATATTGTCACATATGCATGCATGCACACATAAACATGAATGTGCACACACACAGAACTTTCCTTCCTCTAGGAAAAATCTATTATTGTCTCTAGACACTTGACAGGATAAACAGGCCTGGATTTTCCATGTGTAACAAGGTCCTTCATATGACTATTTAAATTGGTACTTGAGCTTAGATAACTGGCTGGAATATGATTTATGACAATTGTAAAAGAATAAGCATAAACTCTCTAGGGTTATACTTACCCATTATATAGCTAAATCAGCATTAATTTACCCAATATTCCACTCACTATGTACTGAATGACTACTCTGGGCTGGCTATAGTGCTTTATAGTATATTCCCACATCCTGTCTAGGTAGGCATCTTCCAACATTTCCTCTGGAGATGATAGTGAGTTCAGTGTCTCAGTGCAGCCATTCACCATGTGCTTATTGCTAGAATACCTTGTGGTGTAAAGTTAACAGCAATAACAATAAAAATCAAAACCACCTTTGTGGTTCACATAAGTTTGAGTCACTCTGCTCATCCTTATAAGCATATAACCATGTCTCTTAACCTTTCTAAAGCACATCTGCAGGCACTTGTAATAATTAAATACATGACGAACATGAAATACTCAGCCCAAAACCTAGCAGAAAATTGGGGGTTAATGAGGAACCCTGACCCCCTTTTTCTATGGAACAAGAAAGTGATCTTTCAATTTCTGAGCACTTGTTACTGTTTTCAGCAAGAAAAAAGGCTTTAAAATCTTGTGAGGTACTCAAAATCCATACCAAGATAGTCTAAATGAAAAATAATTTTTTGTAAATTTAAAATCTACCCTTCAAAGAACTTAGGTGAGCTACAAATTTAGTTAATAAAGGCTTCTTTATTATTATATTTCATAAGTTTATCCTTCAACTTTTCATACAAGCAATTATCTGTTTGTTCCTTGGAAACATTTGTATGAATACAGTCCATAGGAAATTATAGAAAAGTGGGGAAGCCTTAATCTGATATTTACATAGAAAGTAATGTGCAGGATAGAAAAAATGCATTCCTTAGTATCAGCCTCTGTATTTTAACACTGTAAGTATTGACTAATATCATACATACAGTGCAGTACAATGCTGAGCAGAAAATGGATCTGGTTATTGTTGCTTTTGCCTCCAGCAAGTCAATATGAGAGTGAATATAAATAAGTTCACAGTGTAAATTAACCCATCCTGTGTCAAATCTGCTAATACCATCATAATATACAAAAAAATAGACACTAAACCTCTAAACTCCTGTCCATAAGACATGTAGTTAGGAGAGAGAGAGAGAGAGAGAGAGAGAGAGAGAGAGAGAGAGAGAGAGAGAGGAGAGAAAGATTGAGATTGATTTTCAATGTGAAAACAGGCTACTGAATAAAACAATGGAGTAGCTACAATGACTTTGTAGAGTCAAGGTAACAAGCAGTTCTCTGGATAGTAATTCATCTTACTGTGACTGAGTCTCTTGGAAGGACTGTATTTGCACTTCACAGAAAGGAAGTCAAAGTGGATTAAGATCTCAAGCCTTAAATATCACTGGGTTTAATACTAACATATAGAAACCCAAGGTTCCACATTTCAGCCTTGTAAAATAACTGGATATAATATAAGCCATGGCATAATAATAAGATAACATTTCTAGAGCTATAGGGACTGATTATATATATATATATATATATATACATATTTTACATATATATACATATATATACATATATATATACATTTTATACATATATATATGTATAAAATCACCATACCCTAACAAATTCTATAAAACAAGCTAGCATTATATATCACAATCCCAATTCCTTCTACAAAACATAGTACTGTTGATGTGCTTTCCCATAAGCAAGTATGCCTTTGATGTTTTCTCATTATGTTCAACATGTTTAAGAATTAAGACATTATGTTTTCTGTGTACCATTTAGCTTACTCTCATTTGTAAACCTAAATATTTCAGAAAAAAAGATTGAAGTTCAACATAAAGTAGGAAAGGATGCTGTTTCATGATTTTGTCATTCAGCTTCCACAAAAAGCAGCCACTCTCAGACAGTCCAACATTAAAACACACTTTCATCCTAACTTGATAACATGGAGAGTCACATAACTGGAATTTGGAAAATGAATAATTTAATGTGTCTCATCTGTTGATAAACCTTGCTAAAATGGATGGTGCTAACATTTATTTCAGACTCAGATATTAGAAGAGAGCATAAAAATAATACAATCTATTCCCACAGAAGTTTGCTGACATCTGGGAGGTGCAAAGCACTTACATGATGACAATGTCTTCTTCAACAAGTTCTCACAATACAGAAACTAAAACCCTATTTACCTTGCCATGACTGAAGGCAATTATTTTTATTCATTGTTTTACTTAAGCCTCAAATAATTTTTAAAAATTAGCATTTAGCTCCACATATCTTAAATGTTATTTAATGCTTTCATTGTGAGTCAATACAATCTCAAAACACAGAAATTCTTTTCATTTTATCTTGTGTAATACTTTCTATATTTTTCTGTTTGTTTTCTCTTTTTTATTTTTGCTAATTTCATACAATATATTTGATCATATTTAGACCCCTCTCTGCATCCCTCTTACAGCAACCCAGTTAGATTTCTTGTGTTCTGTCACACATATTAAACCCTGTCCAGTCAAATTTTACTTTTTATATTTTCATCAAATAATTTGAGCACATAACTAATGTATTACTTTTTAGAACATATCTGTGACACTACTAGTTTTAAACACTAACATCTCCTGTGAAATCAGTCAGCTCCAAAAGACAATTTCTGTTAAATAAATATAAAAGGTGGGGAATGATCTGTTAAAGTTTACACCAATACTCAAACAATTTTCCTACCTAAGTTATTACTTTTAAAAATCTAGGTCCAGTATTGATAGGGAAGAATTAATGAATGGATGAGTGGATAGAAGAAATGTTGGCTAGCTAGCTAGCTAGCTAGATAGGCAGATAGATAGACAGATAGATAGATAGATAGATAGATAGATAGATAGATAGATAGATAGATAGATAGATAGACAGATAGATACATGATAAATAGAGCGATGGATGATCTGGGTTGTCAACAGGACTGGATGTGGAATCATCTAGGATCTGGAATGATGAAGTGTGGGAATAGACTCTCATCCAGAGTTCATGGCACCGTCCAACAGTGGCTCAAACGTACAGGCAGTCAGAGGGAAGAGCTGCTGTTTATTTGTTCCTGCTTGCAGACACTCCTTGCAGACCAGGACATCTACCATCTCCTGCGTTGCTGCCACTGCTGCTGCTGCCACCAGTGCAGTCACATGACTAGGCTGACATTAAAAGCTAGCATCTTTGTGTTTCCAACACTGACTGAAGACCAGCAGCTCCCCAGGAATCTTCCAGATCTTAAATGCCAGGTTGGGACTACTGAAGCATTCACTGGGTGAGGAGTTACCCAGTTCTCAGCCTCTTCAGTGTGAAAACAGTGTGTTGTGCACACTACCCAGGCTGTATTGTGTAATCCAATATAATAAGCTACCTTTCGGTGTATATTCATTCTACCAGCTCTGCTCTTCTAGAGATTCTTAATAATACAGTTAAATAGAGATGATGTCAGATGTCATACAGACAGAATCTTGCAATTATTGTTTCACTGTTTAAAGGAAAAGACTGCCTTTTGTGTTGCTCTTCCTGTGTTATTCCTCAGGGACCTCCCTTTGACTTATGCCCTGGAGCGCTGTGCCAAGGTAAGATTCAAAGTGGTTGGCAGGTGTGTGTTATTTCACTAAATGGAACAGGGACAATTATGAAAGAAGCGGGATTGGAAACCCAGCAGAGCACAGGTGCATTCTCAGTGGGATTGATTTCAGAAGAGTAAATATAGAAGTGGGGGATCTGTTTCCAGATTCCTTACACCTGTTGGTCCCACTCCTCCATGGAGATCAGGATGGCTCACAATGGCCTCCTGAGGTACAGAGACCTGTCCGCAGAGCACTGTTGCCAAGGTTCTAGTGCGATGACCCTATGCACATCACGCTGGTTCTCCTTCAGCTTCGCTGCACCTTGACTGCGCCTAATGCCATTCTCATGCGCAGAAGGGCATCGTTCTTTGCTCTTCTCCTTTGCTCCTTGCTTTCACGCGGTGTCTTAGGAGGCCTGTCAGCTGCAACACATCAAGGTGCTTTCTCCCTCTGCCTCAAAACCTCACTTATTCAGTCTCGAGGTTGCTTCTTTCACTTGTAAGTCTACTTAAATTCATGGTTTTATTTTCTTGCATTGCTCTCCTCTGTCTGTGCCCTTGCAGAGTCCACTTTTCAATCAGGGTAGCCCTCAGGGCTTGGCTTAGTGTCTACATGCTGTCAGCTAAACAGATCGCTGAAAAGCCTCAAACCACAGAAAGCCAAAGCAGCAGGAGTTAATTTCTCTTTGGTTTAGGCTAGAAAGTTCTTCTGGTCCTGACATAAATGCAGTGCATTAGCAGACTCAATGTTATTGTATACTGGTTTTGCAATAACATAAACCAGAATTTTTTCATATAAATTGAAATATAAAATAAATCTCATAAAAGGATACAAATTCAGCCTTTAATTGATATGCAAAAGCTATTTATGCATAAATATTCAAGCCCAATTATTCACATAATAGTGAGAAGGTAAAATTTTGATTACCAGAAAATAAAATATAAAAGTAAAAAGAGTAAGGACTTAAATCATGAGAAAAGAGAAAACAAGATAAAAATAAAGCCACGGCATGGGTCAAATAAAAATGTGTACAAGATATTTAAAATGCGTAGCAGAATATTACAAATATTTGATGTTTTATGTTTTACACAGAAATAAAAAGTATGTATGTTAAAATAATCATCCAAAATGAAATGATGGCCTAAAAAGAAAAATGTAAACAAAAATGCGGAAAATGCTGATATACTTTTTTCAAAAGGGTCAATGGAGGGCTGAAGAGATGGCTCAGCAGTTAAGAGCACCGATTCCTCTTGCGGAGGACCTGGTTTCGATTCCCAGCACCCATATGATGGCTAAGAACTATTAGGCCTGGCGTGGCACACGCCTTTAACAGCACTCTGGAGGCAGAGGCAGGTGGATCTCTGTGAGTTCAAGGCCAGCCTGGTCTACGGAGTGAGCCCCAGGCCAGCTGGAACTAAAGGGAAACCCTGTCTCAAAAAAAAAAAAAAAAAAAAAAAAACCCATTAACATTATTTATGGTATGCCCTGCATATGTATACACATGCAAAAAAAAAAAAAAAAAAAGGTCGATGGAAATAAATACTTAAATCCAAAATGCTACTAAAAGTAGTAACTAAATTATAATGGGTATATTTTTAAATAAACTTAATGTTATACCAGTGTTAGCAACTTTATAATGTAGAAGATATAGCTCTTTCTCATAAATCAAGAATGTAAAACAAAGTGTGCAATGAATATTTCTGACATTGATCTAAATAAAGGTATTTTGTGTTTTTAATTTATTAAAACTTGTGAATTATTCTGTCGAAACAGTTCTAAGTCTTGGCCGATGTCTTGCTTGACTTTTTTCTGCCTGATTTAAGTCAATCTCTCTCTCTCTCTCTCTCTCTCTCTCTCTCTCTCTCTTTCTCTCTCTCTGTCTCTCTCTCTCTGCCTTTATCACAGCCTTGACTTCAGTGTGGCATAAGTAGATGCATTTCCTAATCAAGGAAAATAACTCATAATACAATAATCTTTTAATTGATTAACATAGCATCGTTTTTCTTTGTCTGAAAGTTCTTTGGTAGAATTTCCAAATAGCTAGGATTAAAACTCCCGATTCATAATTATTTTATTTTCAAATGTCTTCCCAAATACCTTATTCCTAAATTAGCTTTTATGAAAATCATAGATTTTTGTACTTCTGACTAGTACACAGCCTCCCAAGGTTTAGAAATCATCTTTCTTGAGGTATATTAATCCTCTAGGTGTGATTTTGTTGTTTATAGAAAGACTTTTACTCTTAAAACTTAAAACTTAATGCCCTAGTCCCAGTCACTCAGTCACTGAGCTGCCAGGACTCAGCTGCCTCCCCCTCGAGCCCTCGCTTCCCGACGCCCCCCCCCCCGCCTCCTCCTCCCCCCCCCCCCTTTTCTCCCGCAACCTCCTTCCGCAGGCCGTTTCCAGAGAGGAAAAGGAATCCTATCCTATCATATGTCCGCTATCCAGAACCTCCACTCTTTCTCCACTCTTTTGACCCTTTTGCAAGTAAGGGTGATGACCTGCTTCCTGCTGCCACTGAGGATTATATCCATATAATAATTCGTGTTACCTGAAAACAACTGTGATATTATATTGTAGAAACCCTTAAAAAAATAAACAAATAAAAGAGAAAACAAAAAGAATTCAACAGAAACGGCAGGAAGACCCTCCTTACTACTGTCCAAGGGATCGCTGATGTTTACGATAAAAAGAAACTAGTGAAGGCGTTTAAGAAATTTGCCTGCAATGGTACTGTAATTAACCATCCGGAATCTGGAGAAGTAATTCAGCTACAGGGTGATCAGCGCAAGAACAAAGACCTGTTCCTGATAGAGACTGGACTGGCTAAGGACGACCAGCTGAAGGCTCATGGGTTTAAGTGCTTGTGGCTCTCTGAAGCTTAAGTGAGGTTTCCTTGCAATGAGTAGAATTTCCTTTCTGTCCCTTGTTACAAGTTTAAAAAAATCACAG
Source organism: Rhizomys pruinosus (assembly GCA_009823505.1). NCBI lineage: Eukaryota > Metazoa > Chordata > Mammalia > Rodentia > Spalacidae > Rhizomys > Rhizomys pruinosus. The sequence continues at coordinate 1,473,992 of VZQC01009117.1, forward strand.
CTTGTATAATGTAATCATTTGGGGTCCACTTTTAACTTGGACTAGTGTAACTCCTTCATGCAATACACTGAAAAGATAAAAAAAATCTTAATGCCCCAAGATTGATTTAGTGAAGCTAAGTCATTTTTAAAATGTATGTAGTTATCTCCACTGTCAGATCACAAATTTAGATATTTCAAATCTGTAAATGAAGATCTTTGCAATAACCTACAGAAGCTATGACTTTTTAAATAATAGTATATTACAGGATAAAATAATATACAATCATGGTTTATCACACCTGCTATGTGAGTTTCTATATGTAATTTATTTTTGCTTTTATAGCCCCTCATCTAAAAATTGGGCTTAATATTGAAAGTATATTGACATACTGGGCATACTGACAACTTACAACTGCTCATAAAATAAAAAAAAATAAATATTTCTTAAAAAATAATACTTACCACCAGGTGTGGTGGCCCGTGCCTATAATCCTAGCACTCAGGAGGCAGAGGCAGGTGGATCTCTGTGGGTTCAAGGCCAGCCTGGTCCACAGAGTGAGTTCCAGGACAGCTGGGACTACAGGGAGACCATGTATCAAAAAGACCAAAAAATAAATAAATAAAAATAAAAATATTATTTACCATGAACTTTTCTAAATGTTAACTGTATGCTGTGCTAGACACTTTTCATATATTGCCTGATAAATCTCCAAATCCAAGTGAAACAGATGTCTCCATACCATTTCACAGCTTAGAAAATGGAAGTGAATTCAAGCCAGATATGTTGCTCAAATTCTTACACACAGTAACTTGTGGATTTGAAATAAATATGTATGTATAAAACACTCATAATTAGGCACTATGAATCATTTGATAGTCAACATTATATGTTTACATCTATTTCATTTAGGTTGAAAACCTTTGAAGGCAAGAATAAAGTCTCATTTTTCTGATGTCTTTCATAGCATAGGTTTGGTGTGGTATTTATGGATATTTATTTATTAAATACATCCACCAAACCACATCTGCTCTGATAACAGTAATATCAAAAAACAATGTATATTACATTAAGATGGTCTATTGAGGCAAATTTAGATGCATTTATTGTGTTAAATGGTAAATGTATATTTCAGGTTGTACAATCATATAGCTTTTAAGAATTCATTATCCTGTCAGATATTTCAGCCTGGAAGCAGATGCCAAAGTGATTGGAGGTGACACAAGGCTGGAACGGCTGGAGGGATGGAGAGATGGTTCAGTGGGTAGCAGTGCTTGCTGAGGAGCCTGCAGTCCTGAGTTGGATCATAAGGTCGCACTTGGTGGAAGGAAATGACTAACTCCAGCAAGTTGTCTCCTGTCCTCCACCTGTGTGCTACTGAACACATGGCCTAGCCCCCCTCAAGCATTTTTTTTTAATTAACAAAGAATATTTAGAGGAAGTGTTGTTTGTAAATGTGTGATAGCTGAGGAGCAGGTAAAGCTTAACAAGAGCTGTAAACTACTATAGCTTGTACACCAAAGGGCTAAAGGAGCAAGACTCAAAATGAACAAAGACCACAGGTGCCACTGACGACTGAAAGATATCAATAGCTGAACCATTTTCTGCTGCTACTTTCCAGTCAGATGGTGTTTTTTTTTAATCAACCCCAAACGACAGGAATTCAGAAGGCAAGAGAGAGGGAAGACTGAAAATATACTCGGGTTTGTCTTTGTTTTAATCCTTCACCAAGCAAAGGCAATCCATGAACCACTTGCTGGAGAAACAGTAATTCGCAAGAATATACTTCTAGGTGCATGAACTAGACTGAATGCTAGGTGTTCACATTTGGTTCATTATTAAGCCATACCCTTAAATATCTTTTGTACTTGAAAATCATGAGATTATCTAAACCTACATGCATTTTGACAAGGCTCAATTTCCCTTCAGCTGCGTCCCCATGTTACAGGCTTTTCACAAGTGTTAAGGAATGAGGATTCCTCAACACTTCAGAAACAAACAAACAAACAAACAAACAACTTTGGGGCTGGAAAGATAGCTCAGCTGTTAAAATCATTGGCCACTCTTCTAAAGGACCCAGGTTCAGATCCCAACACCCACATGTGTTTGTAACTCCAGTTCCAGGTGTTCCGGCACCCTCTTCTGGCCATTATAGACATTGCATGACAAAGGTGCACTTATATACATGTAGGCAAAACATTTATATTCATAAAAAATAAATAAATTAAAAGAATTTTATTGAATTTTTGTGTAACTCATACAGAATATCTCAATAAATTTTAATCATCTGTACCCCCTTCCCCACTGTCACCCTCCCACACCCTCCCCACTGTAACTCATAAACTCTGTCATTTATTTATTTTTTTTTTTTTCATTTATGAGTGTACTGTCTGCATGGAGGTTGGTGCACCCATGTCTTGCAATGATGCAGAGGTCAGAAGAGGGCATTCGAATTGCCCTGGAATTGGAGTTAAAGATGGTTCTTAGCCGCCGTGTGGGTGCTGGGAATTGAACCCAGTTCCTCTGCAAGAGCAGTTGGCGCTCTTAACCTCTGAGCCATCTCTCCAGCCCCAAAGTCTGTCATTTGTGTTAAAGCCTATTGTGTCAAGTTAGTGTCACTAGATGTTCCTCAGTGCAAGTTCATTCACTAAGTTAGCCTATCCAGAGTCCCTTGTTTTAAGTCAACCAGCTTTTCCTAAAGCAACAATATTTTTTCAGCTAAAATTGGGGTCTCATGCCCATTTCCCCAGTTCTTTGCTGGGTTTTTTTGTCTGCTTGAGTTTGCATGGGTCCCTTGTGCACTGATGTCATTGCTGTAGGTTTATATGAGCAAGGTCCCAGGAGCCTGTAGGACTGTTCCCATATGGTCTTGCACCTCCTCCTTGACTCTTACAATCTTTCTGCCCCATCTTCCTCAATGGTCTCCAAGCTGTGGGTAAGTGAAGCTTAATATAGGAGTCCTGTCCAAGGACCCACACTCTGCAGACTTCTAATCTTCATGCATTTTTAAGTTAAAAAATTTAAAAGTTAAAAAATCAAAAGTTATGAAACCTCCCTAGGCCTAGCATTCTGTAGTCATGTGCTCTTTGGTCAGCGGAGGGGGCAGGGCAGAGACAAGAGCACAGGTGGAGCAGCATCAGCATCAACAGAGAGAGATTCAGGCCAGGAGAAGTATTTTCTTTGTTTTTTCTTCCCTCAGATCTCTCTACTTTGCTCTCTTCGTTCCTAGGCACCCAGGGAATAATGAGAACATTCCATTTTATTCCTCCGTTTCTTCAAAGACAAGAATTAAATTTTAATCCCTGGGGACATCACTATTGGTTAAATGAAACTGCAATTTTAATCAAAGTTCTAGTTTTATTTTTCCCCATTATGCAGAAGGAGTCATTAGTCGTGGTTGGCTTTGGTGGTCACCTTGATACATCTGGAAAAGGAGAACCTCAGTTAGAGAATCTCTTCTAATGGACTGGCCTATGGACTTGTTTGTGGGGCATTTTCTTGATTGTTGGTGATGTGGGACATCTCAGTCCATTCTGGGTGGTGCCACCCTGGGCATGTGGTTCTGGCTGTATAAGAATGCAACTGAACACAGGCCAGAGAAGCAAATCAGTAAACAGAGTTCCTCCATAGTTTTTGCTACAGTTACTGCCTTCAGGTTACTGTCTTGAATTTTGGACCCTTCTTCTTTCAGTGATGGGCTGTGACATGGATGTATAAGCCAAATAGACCCTTTCCACCCCAAGCTGTTTTAGTCAGTGTTCCATCACAGGAACAAGAAAGCCAACTGGAATGCTTTCCTAGTACATTGTTGCTTCTCTTCTAGATATACAGCCATTTCTTACACTTCGAGATTGCCCTTGACTTTTTAAACTTTGTCAGTTTTGCCCCCAAATGGCCTTCTCATTTATAGTATTGCTCATGGTTTACAAATAAATAATTATTTGTGTAATAGTCACATTCGCATGTGTAAACATTTCTTATACAGTAAAGCCCAGGGTGACAGAATATCATCTATGTATACCAAATCATCTTCAAGTCATACATATTCAAAAGGGTTGGAGCTTCATTGATTGACAGGATGACTTAGTACCTTGCCATTTTCTCTGAAGAGGTACCTTAGATTCTGAACAAGGAAAGTGTTGGCAAAGTTACCTCCCTTAATCGAGGCAATTCATTACCACAATATGTTGTTTCTACCATAGAAGATAGTGTGATTGATGATTATTTTATTTTTTCTCTGAAGCAATATTTTCAAAGAATATGTGCTAAACATATGTTAGGTGTGTGAATAATTTTTTTATCCCCTCATTCAGTTTTAGTACTGTTAACATTATGGACAAGTTGGTTTGCCACTGGGGGGTGTGGTCTGTGCTTTGTGTGATAATCAATAGTATCCTTGTACCCTGCTCACTGGATGCCCACAGCAGCTCTCCCTCTCCAAACAGAAACAAATGGAAATGTCTCAAAACTTTAGCAAATATCTACAAGGGAAAAATGTCACTCCTGGCTGAATATTACTGTTTCAAAGGAAAGACTCAAAAAGTTTTAATTAATATACATGTAACAAACAAGGTTCTGCTGAAACACGGCGAAAATGTGTTCCAATATATGAAAAAGGAAAGGTGCGATGTTAATCTTCATGGCATGGCCCACTGAGAACGTGATTAATTCAAACTGCTGTCATTCTTAATGGTTTTATTTCACAGTTTTGAAAATATCTTATTCTATAATCATTCCCTAGGGGTTCTCAAATAAAAATTGAGCCTTTATAAATCAAATAAATCAAGAAATAATAGGCCAGCATAGGTCAGACTTATAATATCTAAAATTTCATTCAAGTTCCTTATGCTTTTAATTAAGTCCTTTGAATTTGGTTTTGTTTTTCAGCTCACAGCTCACTTTAACATGGGTATGCAAATTATTGTACATGGGAGGCATGAAAAATAAAATTAGGCAAGGCTCTAAGAGAAATCTACTTGTAGTAAACTGAGAATGTTAATCTAAAAACTGCTGTTCTTTTAGATATTATAGTTGTACTATAAGTGGACTAGCACTCATTTTTAGGTGAGTGAATTTTGCCTTTTCTTTCAAAGACACACTAACACAGTCCTTCTGGGTAATAGTGTGGCTCTGTAAATAGAAGTAGATCAAACAAAAGGCTGGAAATTACTCAAATATATAGACTATGCAGCCAATTAAATGAGGGCAAACATTCACAAAATGCACTTATTACTCTCCAGTTAAGTATAAGATCGTTTTCTATTTATTTAATTCTAGACATGAAATCTGGCTTCAATATCCACAGCAGCTAAATGACTAGATCACAATAACTAACTCTGAAAAGTAATGATATGGTAAACATATGAAGTAAATGATGGATCTCAAAAATCTAACTTTAAAATATTTGAATTTTAAGGTGATTAAACAAAACTATTTGTATAGTTAATTTGTTATACAAAACATTTGCTTGCTTATTCTAGAAATGCCCAGAACTGTAGAAAGAATAATTCCTGCAGGTGGATTAAAGCTGATTTTATAATTGTCTTACAAGTGCATATCTTTTTTCTGTTACTCATCACTTGATAATTTCATATACATAAAGATTTTCCACAGCAGGTGAATGATTTTAATGCAGTAACTAACTTCTACTTTAGAAAAATAATGATGATATGATAAACATATGAACCGAATGACACATGTCAAAAAACAAAAACAAAAACAAGAGGTAAAGACAACACTAATGTATATCTCAATTCTCATCTATGAAGCCTTCTCATGCAACAGAGGTTGCCAGATCACAAATGCCCAAAATAGAGAATACGAATCTATAAAGTATGGGTCCTTGGACAGAACTCCTGTATTAAATCCGACCTACCCAGATATCTAGGGCTCAGGAAGCACTGTGAAACAGGGGGTAGAAGGATTATAGGAGCCAGGGAGGAGGTGCATTTCCATATGGAAAACAAATCCTACAGGCACCTGGGACCTTGCTCACATGAATTCATAGCAATAGTGTCAGCAGGCACAAGATGCATGCAAACTCAGACAAAAAACCAGCACAGAACTGTGGGAATTCTTCAATCTCAATCAAAGAATTATTAGCAATTTATTACTGCTGGATGAGGAAGAGCTTATCTTCTTAAGAGGAGGGACACTGGACAGCCTGACTAGACCCCAGTGGATGAACTTGCACTGAGGGGGATCTGTGAATACTAACTTGACATGATGCGCTTTGATTCAGATGAAAGAATGCGTGCATTCCAGTGGTGGGGGCTTTGGGAAGGTGCCAGTTGGGGAAAGGGGTATAGAGATGATTGCCATGTTCTTTACGAAATACACAAAAATTCAATTAAAAACTTACAGTACAGATTTTCATTATACAGAAATGATTGTCTTTGACAATGTTGAATAGACAATACAAATATAAGGAAGAGTAAATTTTCCCATGTATTTTTGATTCCTCTTTTCACACTTTTAAACTATTTTCTTTGGCTTACATGTTAAAAATTATGGTGGGTTTGGGCACAACTGCTTGCAATTGGTTTTACATGAAGGATGCTTGTACTCACAAATTATCACTTATTGTTGAAAAAAATGAAAACAAAACAAAACAAAAAAAGCAGAGAAAGATGCAAAAAACTTATGGCAGAATGCATGATCTGGAATGGGTAGGGGTGGGGTGGGGGGAAGGGAAGGGGATATATGCCTGAACTGAATTGGAAAATGATGTATGAAATACACAAAGCATCAATAAAAAAATATGGACTTAAGATTAAATTGATTCCTAATGATTTATCTTTTTACACATAAATTATGAACTCTCTCAACCCTAATCAGAGGAGCTTCTTTCTGTAGCAAAGAATGATTAACTCAGATCACCACAACTGGTCAATGGACAGATAATATGGGACTGGAGTGTGTTCATCACTAAATAGGACACCTATATCATAGTCCCCCAAAACTCAAGGACCTTCTTAGAGGGGGGCACAAAGATTATAATAGCCAGAGGCAATGGATGACTGCAGAAAAACAGTGTTTTCTGGACACAACAGATAGACACATATGAACTTACAGAGATGGTGACAGCATGCACAGGATCTGCTCTACAAAGCCTGTGCAAAGTCATGGCAGATGAAAGCCCAGCACAGAGAGGGGATGTCGACAAAACGTCTATCCCTAGGTGAGGAGCTATTGACAACTGAAAGCTGTTGGGAAATGGAGAGTCGGTTTTCTCTAAGAATGTGGTCCCTGGACCACTGAGCTGATTGCAGAAGGTGGACCCACACCCAAGAGGTGGTTAGGGCAACACAAATTGGACGTGGCAGACTTTAAAAATAAAGATATAAAATTGGGAGGACATTTAAAAGTGGGGTGGACTTTAAAGGAGTGGGAATGGGGTGAATATCATCATGAAATTCTAAAAAGTTAATAAAAATATCATTTAAACTTCTATTTATTTGGGTATTCTTGAAAAATAAATGAAAACATGAGCTTAGTTTCAGAGTGACTGAAATTCAAACTCACGACCTTTGCTGTTGATCCACTGGCTTGTTTTAAAAACAGTCCTTTCCGCAGACTTGTAACCAATCAATTACCTTGAAGAGCTTTTGGGGGATTATAAAACTTCTCTTTTTATCTAGAGGAATTTTAAACATCAGTGTGGCCCAGAGGATCATGCTGCTGAGGAAAAAATGCTTTTCACAAATCTATGCTTTTGTGCTACATAGAAAGTGATGCAAGTTTAATGTGTAAGGGTGGGGAGGTTGCACATGTGTGTGCAGAGGTCAGTGTTGAGTCCCTTTATTGCTGTCTACATTTTTTAGACAGTGTTTCTCTGTAGCCCCAGCTGGTCTGGAGCTTTCTATATAGACCAGGCTAGCTTTACTCTTTCAGGAAACTCCCTACTTCTGCCTTCTGAGTGTTAGGCTTAAAGGGACCCACCACCACACCCAGCTTCTAACTCATTTCTTGACATGACTCTCACTGAACCTGGACTGCGGTGGTTGACTGGCTGGACAGTGAGCACCTCCAGTTTTTCCAGCCGTGCATCAGCTCTAGGGTTATAGTCACAGGTCCCCATATCCTGCTGTTTATTCCGGTGCTTAGGATCCAAACTCAGGTACTTAGTCTTGTGAGGCAAGCACTTCAACATCTGAATCTCCAGTCCCAGTGATCACCTTTTTGATGTTGTGAAATGATTCAGTCTGCTGATCAAGATGATTCCGCTCCAGGTGGACCTGTTCACATGTATGTGAATGCATGTGAAAGTCTCTGCACAGGGAATTTTACTACCTCTACTTTTGACTGAGTATGCATTAAGTTTTTGATAGATTCATAAATAGAATGTTGATCTTCTGATAATTGATTTATAGTATTGAATTCTGTCTTTCAAAGGCCCTGATTGTTTTTTGGTGGTTTTATTTTTTTTTCCAGCTTGCACATTACCTTCCATCTAGAAATGTCAATTTTGTTTTTTTTTATTCTTGTATGTGTATGAATGTATACTGTCTGCATGTAGGTTTGTGCACCCGTGTCATGCAATGCCGCAGAGGTCAGAAGAGCGTGTTGGATTCCCCTGGAACTGGAGTTAAAGACGGTTCTCAGCCACCATGTGGGTGCTGGGGATCAAACCCGGGTCCTCTGCCAGAGAAGTTGGTGCTCTTAACCGCTATGCCATCTCTCCAGCTCCATGGAAATGTCAATTTTAAGCATCTCTCAGGCAGATACAGTGGATAAGTTCTACTCTGTATAATTTTTTATGTCTTACATTTAAAATAATGTTTGAAAGAGAAGAAATTAGCTAGGAGTTTGGGGAAAATGCAATATAAATAGATGAAATAGAAGGAAGCTATGTTAATCTCAATTTGTAGCTTGCCAAGACATTTTCCAGATGGGACAGGAATCCTCAGATTTATCAAATTTTATTTTTTTTCTGCTCAAAATATGGAGGCATGGACTTGAAAATTAACTATGTTGTGGAAATTTAATGAGTGGGTCCTTAATTTTGCACAAAACGCAGGAAATTCTACACAGATAATGTTTTCTTTTTCTTGCTTTATTCCAGGGCCCACACAGGAGGCTTCGATGCACTTCTTCACATTTTGTTTGTTGGCTTTGGAATCTTAAACACATTGTAGCTCTCCAGTGTGAAGTATAAAGAAATGTGGACAAATTTGGCATTCAGGACACAGCCTGGCCAACCACATTTAAAACTATGCTCCTTTAGCTCTGTATAATCAATAGCCCTGTAAGATAAAATAAGCTTTTCTAAAGGCTGTGCTTATGATTGCAGAGGAGCATCTGAAAGGTTCAGAAGTGGATTTAAAGGAAGCGTTTGCTTAATTGTCAAGGAGAATATGCAAATTAAGTTCTAATAAACACAGACATATAAATAAACACAGATAATTTCAAAGTAAACAAGAGAATACAAAGAAGGAGATTATTTTCTCAGCAGGAAGCACATACACCCCGTGCGTGTGTGTGTGTGTGTGTGTGTGTGTGTGTGTGTGTGTGTGTGACTTCATAAACACTGAGTCATGATGTGGTAAGTTTTATTTTAGAATTACTGTAAGATAATTGCTTGAAAACCTAATCTCATCATTGGTGAGCTAGTAAAACTATGTTGTCAGCTTATACACATTCCAATAGAATAGTCAAAGAGTTCCTAATTTATCTTTGAATTTACTTGAGAAATGCAATATTCACATTTAATATCTCAAAGAGCTTATTTTTCAACCATTTCCCGCATTATTTTATTTCCTATAAATGGCTCTCATTAATCCTGACAATGTTTATTATACCCTATTCCCCTGTAGATGCACAGCTATCACCCATTTGTGCACAAAATATGAACTCAATGAACACAGAAGTATTTTCTGAGCAAAACCTAGGCCCTGCATCTCAGCCACATAGATAGCAGGTGATCTATTCAATGATGTACCTCATTTGGTATTCTTAATTTCAAAGAAAGCCATCATCCTTACCTTCTGATGTTTATGTATGTGCTTGTAATGCAGACTGCATCACAATCCTATTCCATTAGCATCATGCTGTTCACCTGCAGTAAAGCTCAGATTTAAGCTGCAATGCTTTCGACTTTGTGTTGGGAAGTAGTCCACTGGTTCCCCTAGTGGACCCTAAAGGCCAACCAAGATGCTTGAAATTCTATAATGGAATGATTTGGATAGGTTCCCCTCTTTCCTGTGATTAGGATCCAATCCAGAGCTTTCCATACACTAGTTGAGCAGGGCACCATTGAGTTACACCTGCAGGCCTTTGGGAAGTATTCTTATTACTTGGAAAAATGATTACTTTGGGGAAGTAGCATGTAATATCCATTCATGGAGTTGTATTTAGCACTCCATAAGAAGCAAAAGTGTGGCACACACCAGTGATTTTATCACAGCTTCATTATCTACAGTATCATGTAGTTTCCCTTTATCATGAATACAGAGTGAATTGCTTACATAATTTCTATCCTGAAACCCTGCAATTTGTCTAGCAACAAAGCCCTCTCAACTCTGGGATTCTGCTCGTTTTCTCATCTTTCTTCAGCTACTAGAGAGTGAAGATAAACTTTTTTCAGATAATTTCTGCATTTTTTCAGGGACATCCTCCACATTCATCTTGTTTCATATTTGCCTCCATGTCATTAATCTATTTTTATCAGGTTATCAGACCTCTATCTGATTCCTGTAAACCTCTGGAATGTTTTTAGAATAAGACTAGCTATAAATACAACAAGGAATAAATGAAAAGTAAATCATGGAGAGTGTACAGAAACATAAATTAAAACTTTTGCCTCAGAGGGAAAAAGAAAGGTCAAATGTTACATTCAAATCCTTGAAGGCTATCTGAAACATGACCTCACATGAAGCAAAAGGCAGCATGAACTTCAGGAACTGATGTTGGCATGCTTTCCAGGAATTGTTCACTGGTTTTATCTCTTGTAATAGGACATTAGCCATGCAAAACCCCTCACCTTACTTATATGTGCTAAAGAGGGAGCACATGAACTCCAGTGTTCTACACTGCAGGCTTCATTTTTTATGTTTTATGAAATTTTCACAAAGATAGTTACAGGTGTTATTCTTTAGACACCTTTCTTTGTACATATGCATGCTTAACTTCAGTCGAGGATAACACTTACTTGAACTGACCTAGTTAATTAGAGCAATAAACTATTATGATGGTACAGAACTAAGCATTCTAAATTGGTGTACAGAATCCTATTCACTTGTAATTGCTAGTTTTTAAAAATTTTTTTATTTATTTTCGTATGCGTATGAGTGCACTGTCTGCATGTAGGTCGGTGCACCCGTGTTGTGCAATGCTGCGGAGATCAGAAGAGGGCGTCGGATTCCCCAGAGTTGGAGTTAAAGACAGGTCTCAGCCACCATGTGGGTGTTGGGGATCAAACCCTGGTCCTCTGCAAGAGCAGTCAGCACTCTTAAGTGCTAAGCCATCTCTCCAGCCCTTGTAATTGCTAGTTTTTTTTTCCTGTTTCTTCACTTTGAACTATTTTTAAGAGAAGTTGATAAGAAATATCTACAAAATACAAAGCTTAGTAAATGGAATGAACTTTAATGGTTAATATTGACTGCCGACTTGAAAGGGTGTAGAATCACCCCGAGAGCACCTGCCGTGCTCTACCTCTTCTAAGTGTTTCCACCACTAGCAGTCACCGCAAAGGAGTTTAGCTCCAGCCCCTTCCCTAGATATTCAAAGTGTAATGCACATTTGATGACTGAGTGGAATGTTTAAGTCACGGACAAAAATGTAAACTGGAATCTTAACATAGATCTATCTGTATTTATATATGAATATATGTAGAATAATATTTGTATGTCCGTGTAATATATATCAATGAAATAGTTAATAGCATCTATATATGTGCATAATTATATATGACTGGACATACAATATATGGTGTTATACACATGTAATAATATATAATTAATACATGTGATAATGAGTATATATTACATTTAAATGTACATATTAATGGAAATACAATATAATAAATACATATATATGTGTGTATACTTTATACTCTATAGTATCTTCATTAGTTATGTATATATTGCATATTGAGAGAGAGAGAGAGAGAGAGAGAGAGAGAGAGAGAAAGAGACTAGTTCCAGAAACCCACCAAAGCTCAGGGAATATCATGGAAGATAGGGCAAGAAGACTGTAAGAAGCAGAAGTCAAAGACTGCTAGGAAAATGTGTCTAGACAAGACATGGTCATCATACTGCACTCATGTCTCCACAGCAACTTCAGCTATCTACACAAGACCTCTGAAGATCAAGCCAAATAACCTTCCAGCTCGGTTAGAGAAAAAATACTCATGAGGCTTTCCTCCTAGCTCAGGAGATATTGTCAGTTGGGATGGCTTCTAGAGCAAGGAGAGTCCGTTTTCTTCAGGCATGCGGGCTTTCCTAGAGTGCCCATGCTCCAGTGCTTACACCTGTGTACATACGGGCAGCTCTAACCAGACACAATGGATTATAAAGAAAAATAAGAGAATATAAAGTTTCAAAGGGTGTGTGTGAGAAGGAGAATCTGGGAGAAATATGAGGTGGGGTGAATATGAACAAATAAGTTATATATGTATGACTTCTCAAAGACTATATAAACCAAATTTCTAAAGTTTATTTTTCTCCCTTTTTAATTATTTGAATTTAGAAAAATTTGCTTCGTATATTACTATAGTGTTTATAGCTCAAACCTCACAGTTGAGGTAAGCATGTGACAATAGAAGAGTTCAGCTTCTTGTTTCTCTTCATCATTGGGAATCCTCCACTTAAGGTAGAAGGAAGAGAATCCCTTAGATGTAGGTAGAGCCTGTGTGTCAGGGTCTTGGAAGTGAAGACCCAGAGGGTACCTTTTAAAACTCCAGTACTTTAGGAGACTGAGACTGAGGCAGAGTATACTTAGATAGAGAAATCTCTGAAATAACCAACAGGGCCTGGAGATGACTTGGAGCTGGGTCCTGAATTCCCAATAACAGGACACTGGGGAAACAGCATGAGAAAGATTGTGTGGTGAATGGAACTTGTTTCTAAGTATAAGCAAAAGCAAGATGAGACACAGTTTCCCTGAAAATGATGTGGTCAGGAGTGCAATGCAACCGATGCTAGCATCCAGGACCAGAACAGGTCATCTACGCCCATGGATGTCCTAGAGGAATAGCTCCTCCTTAAAGTCAGGAGTATTTAATATCCCGATGAAGAAAAAGAGAAAAGCTATTTGTGATATTGTGCATTTTAAATCAAAAGCAAGGACTTTGTGGAGATCCACTGGAATTATGGGCCTGTACACCAAATCAAATTTAATGACAGAAAAATTACCCCAGCTGCACACACTTGAAGCTGTTACCATGAATGGTGGGGCTACATAGTAACATGTGGCAGCATGTCAGTCTATTCAAAATATAATCGAACACAGATCTGGAAGAGGTTAAGTATACACCCATGTTCCTGTTCATTGGTGACCAAAATCAAGCAAGGAGCTTCCAGAGCTGGAAGAACTCTCATGGCAGAGAGTTTCACTCTCCTAATCTGCATGCAAATGACTACTCCAGTCACCTAGAAGCTGCAGAATTGTCCTTTTAGTCACTCATGTTTAAATTGGACAAGAATAGTGATAAGAATCAAAATAAAGAAATATCCCTAACCCACTGCCTTAGCCAAATGAACAGGTGCCTTGATCTGCATTCACTGCAAGCTCTTGTCTATAAGTAAGAAGGAAGTATATGTAATTCTAATAAGGTAGGATCTATATTATTTCAGAAGCATTTTCTATCTTAATGCATGAATTTCATCGAAAAGATGGTATTTGGGAGAGCCTTCATATTTAAGACTTTATGATTCTTTTCTTAACCATTCCCTACTGTTGAGCACTTACAATGTTTTATAAAGGTTTTTGACAATTCAGTGAGCATGTACAGAAACAGCCTTAGGTTCAAATATATTCTGAGAACAAAAAGAATTCACACTGCCCAGGATTCAAAAGGCGAATATCGCCTTTATGATTTCAGAGATAGTTTTCTTCAGTGATCCATTTGGTGGGCGATGAAGCACAGTCACATCTTCTACAATGCAAACAGCCAGGGTGGTCAGAATGCAATGTGCGTGTTTATAGTATGATAATGTATATAACCCAATGTTTTAGAATTTGAAAGAGGCTGGGGAAAATGATTTGTTATAGTGCTTCCTAGGTAAATGTGAGGAAGACCTAAATTCAATCTAGAACCTATGTAAAAAAAAAAAAACAACAACAACAAAAAACAGAAAACAAAAAACAAAAAAACTAGGGATGATGGCAAACCCCTGATACTTATAATTCTAAGAGTAGGGGGATGTTATCTTCAATGAGATACATCTCCAAACAAACAAACAAAAATATCACCTACATTTGAGGGACAATCTGGCCTCCACACATAGTTACATACATGTGCATGAACACCCTCATTCGTGTTAACCTACACAAATAGAATAAAATAAGCTATTATAAAAACGAACCTTAAAAGTTTTAATTAAGTTCTCATTAAAGAAAACACAGGCTAGATTTTCACTAACTTTTCCAATTTGAATTATGAAGTACTTTATCGGCTCTGGGAATTAGGTATTGATTTTTAAAGGCATATTTAAACTATTTTGCTAAGAAAGGAATTCTTGCAAACAGTTTGCTATAACTTTCTATTCAAGTGCATAAGCACTTAATGTCTTTAATAGAATAGGTTGCAATACCTGAATCAATATTCAAAGTTAAATTACATTTAATTAAGTGTAAAATGCATATAATAGTTGAAAACCAAGATGTTAATGGATTGAAGTGGTTAGTGCCTGATTTTCCATAAATGCTTTGCAGAATTCTAAGGAAGACACATAGCCATCATGTTTTTGTCTATAGTAAGTAATTTTATACAACGTTTGTTTCTTTAATAGTTTTTCTAACATTAAATGCTCTTGTCTTTATTTTAGTGATACTCTTAGAAACTCATTATATAGCACACTATATAGAATAAGTCTTTTCCTATTCTCTATGCAATTAGCTACAGATCCTTATGTATTGTAGAGTGAGAAATAGCAGAATAAACTCTTACATGGTTTAAGAGTTTTTTTAACATGTCTCAATTCTTTTTTAAAAAGATGCTCATTTATTTATTTTTAAGTGGAGCAGTGTTTTTATCCATGGATATTGGTGTTTCCATGAGTGCCATGCCTTTAGAAGCCCTGGAACTTAAGCTGTTAGGCACCATGTGTTCTCTGAAAACCAAAATCCGGTCCACTGCAAGAATAGTCAATGCTCTTAACAGTTGAGCCATTGTTATAGCCTCCAGATTTTAATAGTCAATGAGGCTTTAATTTGTACAAAAAATGAGAACATAGTTCATACAATTCCCTTGTACTTCATTAAGTTTCTCCTGTTAGTCATATCATAAACCACTATGATATTTTTTTTAATTAAGGAGCCAAGGTCAATACATTATTATTAAGGAATGTTGACTTTTATTCAAAGTGCTCAGCTTTTACCTTAATGTCATTTGATACTCTTGGATCGCATCTAAGTCACTGCATCACTTTTATTATTTTTTTCATCTTCTCTTCTTAGGCTCCTCTGGGCTGCGAATATTTTCCGAGTTTTCCTTGCTTTCCATGGCCTTGAGTCTTCTGATGAGTACTGGTTGGTTATTTTGTGGGAATCCCTTCTAATGATTTTTGTGTGGTATTTTGTCATTATTAGAGTAGGTATTCTGAGATTGGGGATGAGCAGGAATGTAGAGTTCCATTTGCAGCATACCACCTGACTAAAAATATCAAGAATTTACCAATAATGATGCTGACATCCATCACCTCCCTCTTCTGCATGAGAAATTTGCCTCTTTCCCTTCATAGACTCTACAGAGACCAGCTAATTGGCTTCTGTGTTCTTTTAACATTGCTCATTAGTGGGATTTTGGAGAGCATCTCCCTATTTTCTGTCATTAGGAAATGTTCTATGCCTAGTTTATTTATTCTGTGGCCCAGTCGCAGAAGCATTCATTCCTCTGGGGAGTCCTGAGCATCAAGTGTGTGAAGAGTTACTGTGGTGTCACTGTTTTAGGACCTCTTCGCTGAAGGAGCCAGGAAGTCCATGTGTACATGAAATAAGCCCTGTATGGACTGAGTTTTAATTAGCCAGTAAATAAAATGGTTGTTCTACTTTGAGATTGTCTGTTCTTAGATTTGTTCTGTGCAATAAATAATATGCTTTAATCCATTTTCTTTTTCATTCTTAAATGAAAATAGTAAGTTTTAATGACACTTTCCTCTCAAATTAATAACAACTAATCATCAGATTTCTTTGAAATAAGAACACACATTTATAATTCTAGTATAAAACTTTGCATTGTCAACTACTTTTTGATGTACAAAATTGTTTATTGTTTGAATTTGCATTTGAAAGTAATGAAATGAAACAGTTTTATAAGTATATAAATTGGCTTTCTTTCCTAAATTGTCAGGGCTTGCCTTGCCTTTTGTCCACTTTTTTTCTTCTAGCTAGATAATTCTTTCTATTTTTAATTGAATTTTTGTGATTTTCACATAATGAAATTTGATGGTATTTAGATTCCCTCCCTTATCCACATGTCCCCTATTCCTCCTACCCAATTAAATGCAGATTGTGTGTACGTGTGTGTGTACTGTAGATTCTAATGTTTGTCCCCAGTTTTTTTTTCTCCTTTCAGTATGTGTCTATCCAATGGAGGCTGGATTACCTACCAGGCTTCCCATCCTGAAAGATACAGTCAACTACTTTTGAAACATTACTCAGTAGAAAATTTAAAAGCTTCAGAAGTCTTTTGTATAGTGTTTTTTTTTAAATTTTTTTTATTTATTTCTGTATGTGTAGTGTTTTATTTAGCTTATATTTTTTGTTTCTTTAGACAAGATGATAATAAACTAGCAATTCAATGGAAGATATAATATTGGTTAATCTTTCAAATCTGTCTAGTCAAACAATGCATAAAAATATACAATAATTTACAGGGTTAAAAAGTCTAACAACCTGAGGACCAGATCCTCAACTGACCTCAACAAAACAAAACTTTGGTTAATCTGGGCTATCTGTATGGCCTTAAGCATCCAGAAGGAAAGTACAACCAGAAATAAATAATAAGACCAGAGAAACTGTAATCCAGACACAAAACTTGAGATCTTAGTAAAAAGACAAAAAGAAAAAAAAAAGAGATCACCATTGTTTGGCCTGTCTACAATTCTCACAGGCAGGCGCATATGCTTTGTAGATGCCACTGGTTTAGGCACTCCTCAAAGACATGAGATACAGCTTTTTTACTTTTTAGCCTTCCAATGTGGACTGAGGACTGCTGAGATACTCAGCTTGTGAACTAAGCAGGTAATGGAAATTGAGCCTCCTCAGAAAATGGACTGACATTGTTGGATTATCTCGGCAGTATTAAGGAGGCCAATGCAGGGGGATCAAGACAGGACGCATGCTTACTGGACTTCATTTGGGGGCACAATATTTAAAGCAGAAGCATGTCAGTAAAGGTTTCCTTTTGCATACGGTTTTTTTTTTTTTGTAGTGTAATGCCTTAATCATAGTCTACCATCAAATATTTTAGGAATATCTTTAATGTTTAGATTGTATATTAGCAACATGCAATAATTACATCATAGGTTCTCAAGCAGAGGCAGTCTATTGCAAGGAACTTCTTTGCTGCCAGTTATCATAGGCTGTTTAAAGTTAGAAAAGTGAATAGAAACACTGAATATTGTAGAAATGCACTTTGTTCAGTAATACTTGAGTTGTTGCAATATTAGACTATCCATTTGGTTGTTACAGAAAGTCCTTAACTGTAATTGATGGTGGTTGCCATAATAGTATATTGCCTGTATTTCTACCTCTAGTAATGGGCTTTATGTACTAGATTTCAATATCCTTGAGCCTGGGCAAGTGCACGAGTCTTTTTAAAAAGAAACATGGTTTACTTGCACACACAAAAAAGAAAAGGGTTTTGAGCACACACACACACACACACACTCACGCACACACACACAAACACAAAGTCTAACAACCATCAGTAACTCCAATTCCAGGGCATCTATCGCCCTCTTCTGACCTCCCATGGCATTGCATGACATGGGTGCACTCACATATATGCAGGGGATACACTCACACACATAAAAGAGAAAGAATAAATAAAATACTTTTAAAAAGTATCACTAGTTTACAAATGAGATTGTCAAATCAAATATCTTGATCTCTCTCCTCTAAAATTAATCATGTTTCATTGATTTATTATTATAAATATGAGAGTGTTGGTGTCATAAAGTGGAAGTGTTTAGGTTTGACAGAAAAAATTAATTGCAGGAGAAAATCAAGACAGGAAAACCATGAACAATGTCACTGAACTATATTCATTTGAATTTGAATGTTTCCTTTTCTCCATGAGAATTATTTTTTTGAAAACATTATATCTATGTATATATATTAAATGCATAGATTAAGCTATAAGTATAACAGGCTTATAATTTACCACAAATTATATTCCTGGGAAGAGAAGCTTTAAATCAAATATAATTTTCTACTTAACATAATTCTAATAATGAGCAAGTCAAGGAAAAAGCCTGGTAATATTACTTCAGTCTTATTTTAAGTGAGTAATGATATAACTTTAGAATAGGTGGGTTTATATGTGCTTTAAATTTTCTTCATTTTATGCCTAGCAAGAAGGTTCCACCAGATGACTTGATTTGATCCTTGGAACCCACATGAGAAAAAAGAGAACAGACTCCTGTAAGTTGCCCTCTGATCTCCTCACACAGGCTATGCCTTATGTATGCTCTCTCAACCCACCAGATACACATGAATAAAGGTAATAACATTTTTATTTGTATTAACTTCTATTTACTTTTGTTTTATACAAATATATTTATTTCATGTGTATGTGTGTGTTCCCTGAACCCATGCAATGCCCATGGAGGCCAGAAGAGAATGTCAGGTCCCATGAAACTCTAAGAGTGGTTGTTAGCCACCATGTATGTGGTTTCTGGGAATTGAATCCAGGACCTCTGCAAGAGCAGCCAGTGCCTTTAACCCCTGAGCCATCTCTCGAGCCCTGTAATGACATGGGCTGGAGACATAGCCTAGCGGTTAAGAGCACCGACGCTCTTGCAGAGGACCCGGGTTCGATCCCCAGCACCCACATGGCGGCTGAGAACCGTCTGTAACTNTACGTGTGTGTGTACTGTAGATTACTAATGTTTGTCCCCAGTTTTTTTTTTCTCCTTTCCAGTATGTGTCTATCCAATGGAGGCTGGATTACCTACCAGGCTTCCCATCCTGAAAGATACAGTCAACTACTTTTGAAACATTACTCAGTAGAAAATTTAAAAGCTTCAGAAGTTCTTTTGTATAGTTTTTTTTTTTTTATTTTTTTTATTTCTGTATGTGTAGTGTTTTATTTTAGCTTATATTTTTTTTTCTTTAGACGAGATGATAATAAACTAGCAATTCAATGGAAGATATAATATTGGTTAATCTTTCAAATCTGTCTAGTCAAACAATGCAATAAAAATATACAATAATTACAGGTTAAAAAGTCTAACAACCTGAGGACCAGATCCTCAACTGACCTCAACAAAACAAACCTTTTGGTTAATCTGGGCCTTATCTGTATGGCCTTAAGCATCCAGAAGGAAAGTACAACCAGAAACTAAAAAATACGACCGGAAACCTGTAATTCAGACACAAAACTTGAGATCTTGTAAAAAGACAAAAAAAAAAAAAGAGCACACCATTGTTTGGCCTGTCTACAACTTCTCCCCGAGCTCGGTCGCATATGGCTCTTTCCTGCCTCTGTTTAGCCCCTCAAGACTGGATACCTTTTACTTTTTAGCCTTCCATGTGGACTGAGGACTGCTGAGATATACTCGCTTGTGAACTAAGCAGGTAATGGAAATTGAGCCTCCTCAGAAAATGGACTGACATTGTTGGATTATCTCGGCAGTATTAAGGAGGCCAATGCAGGGGGATCAAGACAGGACGCATGCTTACTGACTGTACTTCATTTGGGGCACAATATTAAAGCAGAAGCATGTCAGTAAAGGTTTACCTTTTGCATAAGGTTTTTTTTTTTGTAGTGTAATGCCTTAATCATATGTCTACATAAACATCAAATCTTTTAGGAATATCTTTAATGTTTAGATAGTATATTAGCAAATGCAATAATTACATCAGAGTTCTCAAGCAGAGGCAGTCTATGCAAGGAACTTTCTTTGCTGCCAGTTATCATATGGCTGTTTAAAGTTAGAAAACGTGAATAGAAACACTGAATATTGTAGAAATGCACTTTTCTCAGTAATACTTGAGTTGTTGCAATATTAGACTATCCATTTGGTTGTTACAGAAAACCTTAACTGTAATTGATGGTGGTTGCCATAATAGTATATTGCCTGTATTTCTACCTCTAGTAGGGCTTTATGTACTAGATTCAATATCCTTGAGCCTGGGCAAGTGCCACTAGTCTTTTAAAAAGAAACATGTTTACTTGCACACACAAAAAAGAAAAGGGTTTTGAGCACAAACACACACACAACCACACACGCACCCCGCAACACACAACAAACAACAAAGTCTAACAACCATCAGTAACTCCAATTCCAGGCATCTATGCTTCCTCTTCTGACCCCATGGCAATTGCATGACATGGGTGCACTCAACATATATGCAGGGAAAACACTCACACACACAAAAGAGAAAGAATAAATAAAATACTTTTAAAAAAGTATCACTAGTTTACAAATGAGATTGTCAAATCAATATCTTGATCTCTTCTCTCTCCTCTAAAATTAATCATGTTTCATTGATTTATTATTATAAATATGAGAGTGTTGGTGTCATAAAGTGGAAGTGTTTGGTTTGACAGAAAAAATTAATTGCAGGAGAAAATCAAGACAGGAAAACAAGGAACAATGTCACTGAACTATATCATTTGAATTTGAATGTTTCCTTTTCTCCATGGAAATTAATTTTTTTGAAAACGAATTAATCATGTATATATATTAAATGCATAGATTAACATAAGTATAACAGGCTTATAATTTACCACAAATTATATTCCTGGGAAGAAAGCTTTAAATCAAATATAATTTTCTACTTAACAATAATTCTAATAATGAGCAAGTCAAGGAAAAAGCCTGGTAATATTACTTCAGTCTTATTTTAAGTGAGTAATGATATAACTTTAGAATAGGTGGGTTTATATTGCTTTAAATTTTCTTCATTTTAGCCTAGCAAGAAGGTTCCACCAGAATGACTTGATTTGATCCTTGGAACCACATGGGAAAAAAGAGAACAGCTCCGTAAGTTGTCCTCTAATCTCTCACACAGGCTATGCCTTATGTATGCTCTCTCAACCCACCAGATACAACATGAAATAAGGTAATAACATTTTTTATTGTATTAACTCTATTACTCTTTTGTTTATACAAATATATTTTATTCATGTGTATGTGTGTGTTCCCTGAACCCATGTGTCAATGGCCCATGGAGGCACAGAAGGAATGTCAGGTCATGAAACTTCTAAGAGTGGTTGTTCGCCACCATGTATGTGGTTTCTGGGAATTGAATCCAGGACCGTTGCAAGAGCAGCCAGTGCCTTTTAACCTGAGCCATCTCTCGAGCCCTGTAATGACATTTAAAAATGATGTGATAACTAATGGCAATCAGTATTAATTAATCTCTAAATCCCCTTTAACGTCCTTGTTAAAATGTTTAGATATAAGATACATAGAAACAGACATAAGGAGAAGCAGAGAATGTGGTTATGTGTCTTTTGATACATGCTAAAATTTTTCAGTAAACAGAAAAACCTAAACCGTTTTGAGGGAGTGGTGTTGACTGATGTTTCCTCTACCATGTTCTTGAAGCTTGACTTCATTGGACATAAATAATTCAAATCAACAGCCTTCTGATAATACAAATTGGTGACATTCAGAATTAAACAGAAAAATCTGTGTGTTTGCTTATTTTCTTTTCCTGGAATTTTTTTTTTTTTTTTTGGTCTTTTTGAGACAGGGTCTCCCTGTAGCCCCAGCTGTCCTGGAACTCGCTCTGTAGACCAGGCTGGCCTTGAACTCACAAAGATCTGCCTGCCTCTGTCTCCCAAATTTTTAATCAGCCTATAAGGTACTAAATACACTTCTTCAATCTCCCAACAAGGGCATGTCCCCATACTTGGTCAGAGAAACGGTTCATTTTAGGTCTCCTATTCATCACTGGAGAAAGTGAAGGAGTTGTTTTCATTAAGTTCCACTATATGGTGGACAATGTTATGGATGTTATCTTATTTCACCATTACAACAAATCTCTAAGTTTTGTACATGATCTTCTGCAGTTAAAACAGTTTTGAAAAACAACCAAATATCAGAACATGTGTTCCATTTTCTGTAGAATATGGATAATCAACAAAATACAACAGGTTTAGAAGGCTATGGGGATGCTACTATATCCTCCATAAACCTTCTTTAAACCCTCTCATATAACTGTGCAGTGAGTTGAGAACGATACTTTCTAGGCACAGGAAGCACACTTCCTCTGCAACCAGACTGTATTCCTTGAATGCTTCTTAAGGAGAGCAGTTTTCCTTTCTGATTCTTGCATCAAATATAGACCCTACTTTTAGTTATCTCTAAATTACTAACAGTTTATTTCTCTTATATTAGATCACAGCATAGTATAAACAGATGTGCAAGAGCATGGGCAAATAAATACAAAGTAACCGGGATTTAATGCAAGGTACTTAAAATTGACAACAGAAGAGCCAGTTTCATGTCCCGTATTTCTAACAACCAACAGTTGAATTTTGACAGACACCAAATTATGTTTTTTTTTCTCAATGAAAACCTGAAGTCATAAACCATAGAAGAGAAGAAGCTATAGTTGCAGTGGTTGTACATGGTGTTAAATTCAAGCCTGTAAAATCAACGTTGGCTTAAAAACAGAGTGATTAGTTAGAATCCTAGAGCAAGTGGTCTGCTGATTTTCAAGAGTGCCCTTCTATTTACTAGGAACTCCCTGTTTATGGAGATGTCTCATTCCCTTCACAGACCTTTCAAGGGCCAGTTGGGGACATACTTCTGATGACAAGTTGGAGACATAACTTCTGAAGCCACCAGTGTCTCTCAGCATGTATCTACTCCAAACCAAGTACATCTTCCTAAACAGAAACAATTCTATGAATTTCTGCTCTACATTAGGCAGAATGAATTGTCACTGTCTACAGTCTCTACATTCCGGGGGCCTTAACATGAGCCCCCGTGATTACACCATTGTCAGAACAAATGAATGGAAGTATATTAACTAAAAACTCTCCAAGAACAATATTTGAAAAAAAGAGGTTTGATGAAAACTAAAATAATAACAGTTTAAATCACCAGGATTTAAAGAGACATGTGTGTTGTTATGATACTTCTATGATGAACCATGTGCAGTTCTTGTAGAGAGGTAAGAATGCAAGTGGATGGATGTTGACTGGAAGAATCAGGGGCTTAGAGAATAAAGTCACAGGTTTTTATACACATAAGCAAAAATACAGGCAAATACAAACCTAAGTTGAAACTTTGGGCATTTTGTGTTAAGGTCTTTTTAAAATGATGCTACAGAGAGCAGAAATGGTTGACATGAAATAATTTGAACCTCATAGAAGGAAATGTAGCTACTTGAAAAACTGTATTGCCACAATAGCTTTCTACCTCTTTATATAAATATCCCAAGTTCTCTCTTTATGTGGGATAATTAATAATATAGTATGCTGCATAATATATATTTGCTTTGTTTGTAAGTTATAATACTAGTCTTTGACCCCTTCTTCCATGAAATAGGGAAAGGCAGATGTTAATATTGGTAGTGCCAGGCAAAAAGATTTAGAATCAGAGTTACTAAATCCCATATGAAAACAGACCCCACAAAACTTTAAATTTCTGATCATGAGGAAAATATCAATAATAAAAAAATTTTAAAATAAACAACAGCACCCTGACATGGTGGCACACACCTTTAATTCCAGCACTCAGGAGGCACAGGAAGGCAGATCTCTATGAGTTCAAGGCCAGCCTGGTCATTGTAGTGAGTTCCAGGCCATCTGGGACTACAAGGAGACCCTGTCTCAAAAAGACACACACTAAACAACAGCAACAATAAAACTAACCTCCAGCTGCTCCTTGAAGGCCTCATTTTCTACTTCCTATTCTATTTCCATTTATTTTTATTAATGGCAATATGAAGCTTCCAATAGCTTTAATTTGATTTTTCAGATACAAATACAAAGGTCTGCTGAAATTAGACAATTCTCCCTGAGATACATACCAAGCAACTGTGGAGATGGGTTCCAAGCTTACAGTTCTTTTTGGTTTTTGATTTAGGGTTTTATTTTATTTATTTATTTATTTGTTTGTTTGTTTATTTATTTATTTATTGTGTGTGTGCGTGTGTGTGTGTGTGTGCATGTGTGTTTGTGTGTGTGTGTGTGTGTGTTTTGAGACAGGACCTCACTATGTAGCTTTGGCTGGGCTGTCTATAACTCAGATGTGTAGAGCAGACTGGCTTCAAACTCACAGAGATCTATCTATCTCTGCCTCCTTACTGACAGTATTAAAGGAAAGTGCATCAAGTCTATGCTTCTTGTATTAGGTCTTATTCAGGATGCCCAGAGACCCATCACTTCACTCTTAGTCCTATGTTTCCCACCATCAATATGTCTATGTATATTTAAATGATACACAAAACACACTGTTAAATGTATCTTTCCCTCTTTAATATAAATAGGGAAATTTGCTTTGGAAATTGCAAATGCATAGGCAGTATCTTTTTCTCCTTTAAGGATAGTGGGGTCTAAAGTCCCTAGATTATGAAATAACAATTAGTAATAAATTGACTATTTTAGAGGATGCCCATGATGGTGAAACTCACAGGGCAACTTCATGTGCATGACAAATAACTTATGGTGAAATATACAGGCAAACACAGTGAAGCAGAATATTTCCCCAGCAAATTACCAATACTTAACTCTATTTTTCTTCTCTGTAAGCTGCAGTTAAACATGTTCAATATAATAGTAAGATTTAGGGCACCACACTCTATGGGGTCCCCTTTGTAGCTTAAAACTTTCACATAAGATTATTAACCATAGGGTCACATCCTGAGATATGCCTAAAATGTATGCTAGGGTCCTACATGTATGTATCACCAATAAGTTTACACATACTGAATGGATTTCATCTAAGTTGCATTATTTTCTCAGTGGTTGAAGTATAAGCAGATACTCTAGCAAAGCAGGAGAACAGAGATCAATTCACTCTACCATTGGCTGCCTTTTCCAGATAAGGACATCCCTAAGTGCCTGCAGTTTATGCTGAACTTTACTTCAGGAGACATATTTTAAGTTCCTGAATAAGAATACACATTGATGATCAGAAATCCCCATTTGAAGGTTTGTGTGTGGTTGGTAGTTATTGGAAAGAGAAAGAACAGGAGATTAAAAAGCACACAACTTAATTCTCTTCACACACAAAGTTTTGTTTAGTTTCTGGCTCCTTTGATATTTTATATTTAATATTGGGCTTGACTGACACAAGAAGCACTCTAAAAGGCAGGTTTCCCTGAGCTAAAGCTGGTTTCCATGGTACTAAACTCTCCACTTCAAGAGTATGTGGGGATCCTTAGGTGCACACAGGGTGTTAATGTCCATGCTGAGCACAGGTCACCCAGAGCTTTGGGAGGGAGAGACTTATGCTGCATAGACACTGCCACATGCAATTTCACTTCATGCACTCTAGCTCTGTTTAAAGGAAACAAAACTCATTACCTTGTAACATGTATTCTAAGGTCAGCAACTCAGGCTGGCTGCTTTCCCTGTGAAAGCTACTTTCAAATGATCGTTGTAATTGCTTAGGACTTGAATAAATACTCATACCTATGAACAAATACATCTTAAAGCATCCTTTCCACCCCTGTCCTTTAGTTTTTTTTTTTTTAATCTGGGTGGTGTAGGAAGGAAAAGTTACACATGAAGTGTGTTCTGCAGGGGAAGGGTTATTGGCCAATATCACCAATTTGAACATGTCTAAATTTGTCTTTTTAAAAATGCACAACACCCAAAACACACAGTAATGAACACTGGAGATTGCAATGTATATACACCTTACTTTGTACTGTTCACAAGTTGTTATTTTACTAAACAAAGCACTTTTATATGCATCCACAAGTCCAGGATTGAACACATCTTGAGGTAAATATTTTCAGTTATAAGCAGTCACGATTCTTGAAAAATAGGTTGGCTATCTATTACCACAGACAGCAAACTACCCAATAAGTGCATGTTCTCTTTTCCTATAATCTAGAAAAAGCATGAAAGATTAGGATTGGTGAATCCTTTTTTTTTTTCTTTCCTTAAAATCTAGACCCTATATACCTAGAGAAAATGCCATTCAAAAAAGAAATCTTTTATTTGGAGGTGATTAAGGCATACTCAGTGATAAAAGAGGACAAAAAGCACTAGATTCTGATTTTTGAAGATCAGATTAGTGTAGTTACTGAGGAACCCGAGATGCCCAGGAACCTGGCTGTGAAGTGTGCTGCAAAGTCCTTACAACTAGTCTGTCAGTTCCTAGAAAGAGTGAGCATTAGAAGCCTCGGAGTCCCGGGCTTCATTTTTGCTAAGTGGGAGATGAGAAGTTAGGAGACCTACATGGTATCTACCTACACCTCACCTGTGGCTCTTCCTATGCTTGTCTTTAAGAAGGATGGGGAAGGAGGAAGGTGCTCTGGGACCAAAAAGCACAGAGCCTGGCATTAGTTTGAAAGGAAAGAGGGTTTAGAGCTTCACCAGCACCCAAAGCTTGGAAAATGCTCAAAGCCACCGCAGACCAAATCTTGATGTAGGGGCTGGGGTCTAGGTACACATGTCCACAGTTACCTTCAGCCAGTAATGTTTGTCTTTTGTTCTCTGCGCCACCCCGGGACTCCCACGTTCACCCTTCCAGTTGTCTCTTTTAATCTCTTTGGAAATCAAAGCTTGGGCTCTTCCAAGGAAGTTACTTGGTTTTATGATGATATTCAGTGGCTGGCGATTGGTAAGAGTGAAGGTTTGGTGTTAACTGACTGCCCCCCCCCATCTTCTTGCACCTTCGAACCTCTCCACTGCACACCTCCAGACTTTGTGGGCTTTGTGCGGAAGAACCCAGTTTAGAGATGAAAACTTGGTGGGTTTGGATTCACAGGCTCTGGGATAGTCTCAGGGCTCTGGTGGCTGGGGTACGATAACTCCGAGATTTTTGACATGCTCCTGTGTACCTGCAACTAGTGGACTGGTGGACAGTAACTCAGTCGTGCGGTTGATCTTACTCCCAGGCACAACTCAAGTGCCACAGCTGTGCGCGACCTCACAGTAGCCCAGGTGAGCCTAGATCCTGAACTATTGCAGGAGTTCTTGGAACCCAGATTGAAAACCCCGCCAACCTTACCTCCGGGGAAAGCCTGACACCCGCTGGGAGGGAAAGAGTGACGCGACTCTGACTTTGTACAAGGCAGAGCCTCAGGTCTGCATTAACCTCCACCACCCTCAGCTTCTGTCCCCCATCTGAGCGCGCTGTCTTGCCCGGAACTCACCGCACCCTTGCAGACCCCCAGGAAGCAACTGAGATCCCCGGAACCCGCAGTTTGGAGCGCTTTCTGGGCTCACTCACCGATCCTAAGTACTTGCGGGGCGGTTTGAGGGAGGATGTAGCAGAGGAAATAGAGGAGTGTCCAGCTGCTGTCCCTGGTCCAGAGCCCGGGCTGGGCGAGCACTGTGCCGCGCTGCATCTTCCAAGCTTCTTAATTCATGCCGAGACACAGCAGTGGCCGCACGTCCGCGAGATGCGCCCCCCTTGGGCTGGGTCCCTGCCTCATTCTCTCTGGATGCTTAGGGTCTGCACCTTGAGGGCTTTCAGCGGACCTAGCTGGAGAGAACCAGCGTGGGAACGCGGAGCTGCCTTGCAAGGCTGAGTTGCTCCCGGGTTCTCGCTCGGGTCCTTAGCCCATTACTGCTGGTCCTCCTCCTCCTCCAGGAGCCGCAGACCACGGAGGATGAGCACACTCCAGCTCCTGGAGCTCAGGGACGAGCTGGGGAAAGTTGTTACCTCAATTTCCTGGAACGTCTCCCTCATTCGTCCTCTGATCAGATGCAAAAGTGGAAAAGTGGTCCGGTGTGCGTGTGTGTGTGTGTGTGTGTGTGTGTGTGTGTGTGTTGAGGTGGAGGGTGCAGAATGGGAAAGACAGGAAAGGAGAGAAGACAACCAAGGAGAGAGAGAACTGGTTGAGTTGGTGCAGCGCTCTGAGCAAGCGGGATGAGCTCCAGCAGGTTAGCTGGGATCCTCGCCACACTCCAGCTTCTCTCAGCGCTGGCTTCCCTCCTCCCTTAGCTAGCCCCACCCTTTATTTACTGCCCGCCCCAACCCCTCTAATCCAGACACACACAGGCGCGCGCGCGCACACACACACACACGCGGACACACACACAGGCGCGCACACACGCACGCACACACACGGACACACACACACGCACACACACACACGCACACACACACACGGACACACACACAGGCGCGCATGCACACACACACAGGCGCGCGCGCGCGCACACACACACACCTCCGCGCGCACGCGCGCGCACACACACACACGCGCACACACACACACACACACACACACACACACAGAGGAATGCTCACTCTTGCTCTTCCTCAACTTTGCGCTGTGCTACTCATCGAATCGTGTATCCTCCAGACAGAACCAATCTAACCTTCTGGTCTCTAGGCAGAGGTAGCTCTGCTGTCCTCTGTGAATGACAGCCTTATCCTTGTGCGCCTGTGAGAGAGTTATAGAGATGGCTGGCTATGACCTGTCCTAGAACTTGATGGGAAACCACCTTCCTGGAGGGAATACTTGAGAAACTATTACAGTTCCTGTTTTAACTCTGACAGGGATGAAGAAACGAAAAAAGGAGGAGGAGGAGGAGGAGGAGGAGGAGGAGGAGGAGGAGGAGGAGATGGGCACATTTCAGTCTTCTACTGACATTTTTCCTATTTGAACCTGAGAAAATGTCTTGAAAATTGGCTCCATTTATAAATGTAGAAATGAGAAGGGGGAAGCTTCAGGCACGCTGCTTTTCTTAATTTCTTTTGACTATCACATTTGAACACTGGAAATAGGCTATTTTAACAATGTAGGTTTGGAGACTATTTTTCTGTAGAAGGACAAGGACACTTCCCTGGGGAAATTAGCATTTGATCATGTTGACTTAATTTCTTTTGAGCTTTTTGGGGACTGTTCTATATAAATGTTTGGTCATTTTGTATGATGATCTCATAGACATTTTTTCCCAAGTAAAGATTTTGAGTTAATTCATGAGGAAAACATATAGATATATGAGCCTAGAATGGGAAATAATTACAAAAGGGAATATAACTTAAGATGAATTTATTCAACAAATAATATATCTTGTATGTGCTGGCACTGCCTCTCCTGAAACTCTATCATGAGAAAAACACACCATCAGTCTTCCCAAGGAGCCTATAATATCACTGCTGGAAGCTAGTAGGTCAAATAGAATGTGTGGTTCTTGACAATCCAGGATGAGAGTTGGGGAATAGAACACATACTCAGCTAAGAAGAGGGATTTGTAGATGGATCTCACCAATGGAAAGAAAGTAATGGGCGCATAGGCAGCTGTCTATGGAAATGTGAAGCTCCTGTGTTGAAAGAAAGGAAGCTTATTCAGTGTTACTTAAATCAGAAGAAATGTAAAAGGAAGAATGCTGGATGAAAACTGGAGAAAAATAAACTTTAACTCCTTTCAGACTTTTTCTAAAACCAAACAATCAAATGATAACATGGCCTACCTCAGAAGACAGATACAATATCCATCCATCATCTATCCACCATCCATCCATCATCCATCCACTATCCATCCATCATCCATCCATCCACCATCCATCCATCATCCATCCATCCATCATCCATCCATCCACCATCCATCCATCATCCATCCATCCATCATCCATCCATCCACCATCCATCCATCATCCATCCATCCATCATCCATCCATCCACCATCCATCCATCATCCATCCATCCATCATCCATCATCCACCATCCATCCATCATCCATCATCCATCATCCATCCATCCATCAATCCATCCATCAATCCATCCATATAACCAGCCCTCCATCTAGCAGTCTATGCAATACATATTTATTGATGGCCTACTTCCTCTGAGACATTGTGTTAAGCCTTGGACATACTGCAGGGTTATGTTTTCTGGCAACGTGAGACCCATACTCATTAAAAGACTGTGGGTCCTGAGGGTGCAGCTCAATGATAGAGCTCCTGCCTCACAGTCTGAAGGCCCTGGGTCTACTCACTAACATCTGAAAAAATGCGACCAATTATGGAAATTCATACTAAAGGTATGAAGTAAAGGAGGGATTTGACATAATTTAGGAATTTGTGAAGGTTTGGAAGGCAATGATACTTCAAAACTCAACAAGTAGGTGAAAAAAGATGTAAATAGTTCTTAAAGTGGGAAGATATAAAAACTATTGGTTGATTGTTAAACCCAGAGATTTGGGTTAAGTACATTTAATCATTTATCTTTTCTTGGGACATCCAAAGACAAGGATCGGTAGATAAGATAATGCATTGCAGTGCTCAAGAGTCCAAGGACTAGAATCAACTTGGCTTATGAGCAAAACGCTTGAGTCTAAGCTTTGGCACATTCTAGTGTTTCAGCTGTGGTTGACCAGGACTGCTTATTCATATCTAGTTTTCAGAATTACGTGACTCACAAGGACAAGTATGTGACAGAGGTACATTCCACTTGCAGATGAAAAGGAAGTCAGGAAAGGGACCCTCATGGCCCTCTAGGATTTGTTTCTTGTTCCAGGATAACTCAGAAAGCTACAAGTTCTAGAGATCTGGATAGAAGCATTCTGAATTCCAGAGATGCCTTTTGTAGGAAAGATGCTTTGAGCAGTTGTCACACCAGCAGGAAACATGATAAAGCAGTGACCCCTCACCATTGTTTTATGCTATATCATTATAAAATACTTGTTACTCGGCATAACCTGTCAATACTGACTTGTAAGCACTCCAAGTTTCAGTCTTTAGGAAGAAATTCATCACCCTGTAAAGGACTATTGAAGCATTAGATGAGCAACTGTATATGAACAACTATCCAAAGCCCTTACTACTCAGTACATGTCATTTTTTTATATTGTGCTAGTTACATTTTGGTTAAATGAATCCATACCTATATTTCTAGTGTAAACATATGCAAATGATGGACACCAATACGTTTTGTCTGTTACAACATATACCCACAATACAATTAAGAGTATAATCATTACTGGTCCATTTGGACCATTATTATTTAAGGAAACTGTGCATAGCCGTTAGAGCATGAGCAAATGGTTCTTTATTGTTAGACAGAAGCTGAATGTTTCACATTAGGTTTGTTACAGAATACATGGCACAGAAGTTACTCTTCAGTATCAGCTGTAGGATAAAGCTTAACACTGGAATTTACCTCCTTGTTAAAATATTTCTCTCCACTGCTTATGCACACAAGTTTGAAGCACATAGTTCCTCATAGGCTATCATCAACTGCTGCTAATTTGTTCTATGGTTTTCAGAAGGGCTACTCTTTGCACATACATGCAACTAATTACCTTTCCCCCAAATTTATGCTAATCATTGTTGATTCATATTTTTTCACACTGCCCTCTTTTAGAGACAGGGTCTCCCTTTACCCCCATTTGGCCTGAAACTCACTATTTAGGTCAGGCTGGCCTCAGTCTCACAAATATCCACCCACCTCTGGCTCCCAAGGGCTGGGATTAAAGTTGTGTAACACCACACTTGGCCTTTTTCAAATCTTAAAGTCATCCACCATGTCTTGTAACACAGCAATTAGTGGACTGTAGCTTTCTATATGCCTAGGAGGGTTGATGGCATGACTTAAAATAGTGAATTTCTAGAAGGTATCTACATATAAAGCAGAAAAATGTCGACTACGGAAAAAAGTTATGACTTTTCTAAAAGCGGTGAGTATCCTTGAAGGTACTTACAATACAGCTCGGGTTACTCACAGTCAAAGATCAAGTGGCTTTTGCAGTCTCTCAGGAATGTGTCATTGAGTCAGGCTAAAAGCCCAAATGTTTTGCTACAACTTTATACTTTTCTGCATGGTGACATCATGCATTTTATGAGGTAAATACTTTTTAAGCCAAGGATTTTTCCAGATCTTATCTTTTGCTCAAATCCTTTCTGTAAACCTCAGATGCACGCTGTCAACTCCAGCCACCAAGGACATCACAGCTTATTTCAGGATGAGAACAGCCTTCCACATAGGGATTAAAGCTGAAAACATGGGAGATCACTCTTGATTTTGCCCTTATTTTTCCTTTGTCTTCATGCACTATAATTTCATCTCTAACACATAGCTATAATCTTCTTTAGTAGTGGACCACAGCTCCACAGGAGCCTAGGGCTTCTCAGCTTCAAAACCTTGGACAATTTGGACCAGCAACTCTTGGCTGTGGAAGCTGTCCTGTGTATTTCTGATATTCAGCAACTTTCCTCTGCCTAGCCACTAGATGTCAGTAGTACTTGCTCCCTCGTTGTGACAACCTACAACATCTGCAGTCAGATAACTACAATCAATTTTGCCTTCTGTATGTTTCACAAAGTATGTTAGGTATTAAAGGGAATGCACACAGTTCTTGCTCTCATAGAGCTTATAGTCGGTGCATGGTTTTAAAAGAACATTTTATTTATTTTTATGTGTATGAGTTTTTTCTTACATGTATGTAAGTGTACCCATGTCATGTAATACCCACGGAGAAAAGAAGAGAGTGTTGGATGCCCTGGTACTGGAGTTATGGACATTTCTTAGCTGCCATATGTGTGCTGGGACTCAAACCTGGGTCCTCTGCAAGAGCAGTCAGTACTTTTTAACCACTGTGCCATCTCTCCAGCCCCTGCACAATTAACTGTGTGCCTGTAACTTCTTTTTTTTAAATTTTTATTTATTTCTGTATGTGTATGAATGTACTGTCTGCATGCAGGTCTGTGCACCCGTGTCGTGCAATGCCACGGAGTTCAGAAGAGGGTGTCGGCTTCCCCTGGAACCGGAGTTCTCCTGGAGTTGGAGTTTCAAACGGTTCTCGGCAGCCATGTGGGTGCTGGGGATCGAACCCGGGTCCTCTGTAAGAGCAGTCGGCGCTCTTAACTGCTAGGCCACCTCACCAGCCCCGCCTGTAACTTCTTAAACCCTGTAACTGAATGTGGAGTTTGTAACAAATTTGGGAACAGTAAAAGGCACAATGATCAAAATATCCCTGACTCACAAAAATCACTCCTGGTTGGGAACAACTATAGCAGCCAAATCGCTGTGACTTTCCTATCCTTTCACTGATCAGTCCAGTGCCTCCTTCCCCTCCTTTGCCTTACTATTTTTTATGTCTACTTGACCTGAACTAGCACCTCCTGTTGTTTCCTGCATCATATTTGCTTAGTTCCATCATGGTCATTATAAACCCTCTAGCCGTTCTGTTAATTGTTTTAGGTACTGAACTTTTCATCTGCTAATGACTACCCCTGTGTCAAGCACTGTGGTGAATGCTGATGGCCACTCACAGACTGACTAGATGAATGAACGGTACTACCTCATAAGCCATACAACCTGCAATCTATATTCTCAATGAGTAAGACTGAGATGAGCCAGAAATCATCAACTAAAATTCTCTCTTAATTATATTCATAACATGTGCATTTGTCAGTTTAATATTCAGTGTTCTCAGTACATGAATATAGCACACTGTGTCTAGGAAAACAAGAGCGTAATCTTACGTCTGTTTCTTCAAATTTCAGCAAAACAATGTGTGGAGTAAAGTTTTTCCTCAATGTTCCCTGTTCAGCAACATGGCTATCATGACACAATTTTATGGTAATTTCCATATTTACACATTTTGCCAGTTTGCCAAAGCACAGTAGAGAGCAGTTATAGTGAAAATTTTAGAAGGAAAAAAAAAAGGAACTGTCTTATCTATCTCTAAATGGACCCACATGAAAGATCTGAAGCAAATTGATATTTAGCTACTTCCTTGCACAAGTGGGGCTCGTTGACCAGTAGAAAAAAAAAAAAAGGTCAGGCCAGGTGCTCCACATGTCCTAACATGCCCTGGGAGCCCCCTGATCATAGCCTGCTACTTTTCAACAAGTCTTTAGGCCTTAACTGCTTCAATCATGGCCTAAAGCATTTTGACTAAGATTCTCCATTTACTCACTCTCTCTTAAGAGTCAGTATGAACAGCAGCCATCTTTGTGCCTTTATTTTATTTTTTATAAAATATTTTTATTGATGTTTTGTGTATTTCATACATCATTTCTCAGTTCAAGTTAGACACAAACAGCCTTTTTAGATGAAAGATTCCTATCTCTGTTCTCTCCTATTTATAAGACAATCTTTTCCTTAAAATAATGAACATATCAAGTATGTAGCTTGTACCTATAATGACTCAGGAGGCAAGGCAGGCAGGTATTTTTGAGTCTTAAGCCAGCCTGCTATAAATAGGGAAGTTTCTCAGGACTCAGGGCTACATGTGAGACCCTAGTCACAAAAACAATAACAAAAATGAGCCTATCATTTTTTGCATATTATATGTGCAATAAACTCTTTTATTTGTGCTTTTACACAAACTAACTTATTTTCCCATCTTGAGAAGTATTACTACAGATATTGCCATAAAGCCATAGAGAGGTCAAAGATCATGTCAGAAATTACACACCTAAATGACAGATACTGAATTTGGCGTGAGTTAGTATAGCTCGATATTCTGTTTTTTTTTCCATTGTATAGAAATTCATATAAACATAAAGTTAGTGTTTCAAAGGAAATTTCCTGGCATTTTGCTCACCTACATTGTAGTGTAACCACTAGTGCTCATTCTAGAGTGAGTGGAAGTTGTGAGTGGACAGAAGTTGATAGGGTGGATTGAGCTCAGCAGCAGGTGTTTAGACCATTATGACTCCTACGCTTTTGTGACTGACTCTCAGTCTGTACAACTGGGAAATTCCTGGAGATTTTGGATTTTTCTGGCGTGTTTCACAAAGTGTGTTCGTTATTAGAAGGAATGGACACAGTTCTTGCTCTTAGAGAGCTTATGGTTTGAACACAGCTTCTTAAATTGTGGGTCCTGTAGCTGAATGTGGGGCTTGAAAAATTGTGAGAAGAGTAAAAGGTTTCTGGAGCCCAGCCTGGCGGTGTGCACTTTCAATACCAGCACTCGGGAGATCTGTAGATCTCTGTGAGAACAAGGCCAGCCTGGTCTGCATAGTGAGTTCCAGGCCAGCTGTGGCTACAGGGAAAAAACCAAAAATGAGCCATAAACAAGCAAATGAGCAAACAAAGACCAACAATTATTTCAAGATCAAAATGACAAATCTGAGTCGTTTCTGGCAGTGTACAGTTGTGATGTTCTGTGCGACTTCATTGCGATCCTGGCTGTGAAGGTGGTGCTAGGGATATCCAGGTCCCCTCTTCAGGCTCTTAGTCTCATTAATTAATAAAACGACTTGAGGATGGATTCAAAAGGAAGCTTAAGGACAATTTTATTACTGTTAAAAAAACCAGGCAGAGGAGAATGGGGAAGAGAACGGAGAAATATCCATATAGTTAAGCCAGCATGGAAGTCAGACACACGTTGGCCAAGCAGCCACATAGTGGGGTGAAGGAGCTTTAGAGAAACAATGAGGAAGCCCAAAGCATTAGAGGAAGCTTACTTAGAGGAAAAGAAAGGGAAAAATTGCACATTCTTACCAAGTGCATGGTTACACCCATAAACTAATGTGATAGGAGCAAGGATTCTGGGAAAAAAAGTGAATTATGTCATTAAAGAAATGCCGGGCGTGGTGGCGCACGCCTTTAATCCTAGCACTTGGGAGGCAGAGGCAGGTGGATCTTTGTGAGTTCAAGGCCAGCCTGGTCTACAGAGTGAGTTCCAGGCCAGCTGAGGCTACAGGGAGACCCTGTCTCGAAAAGACCAAAAAAAAAAAATCTAAAAAAAAAAAAAAAAAAAACTAATTACTCCACCTATCTGTTTAGCATGGCTCAAGGTGAACCAGCCCTCCTAGGGGCGGTCTCTTGGAATCTGGGGTCTCTATGTGGGCCAGAGATTCTGATTCCTTGGCCACAGGAGTTTTCCCTTAATGGGACTTTATTGGTACTCTAACAACATACAACCTGTACTGTGCATGCTGACATGACACAGGAGGCCAATGAAGGCTGTCTTAAATGACCTCAGCTCAGGTAATGATTGTATGCTATGAAATGCAGTGCTTTTATTGTACATGCAAAGTTTTCTGGTCTTATAGAAACATAATATTTTAGTTATGGGAAACAAGGTCTTTTTAATATTTTCCTACTGTCATTTCTCAGGATGGAAATATGAAAGTAATATATCTCTGGATTTTAATTGTGTTAAAATGTTTGATTAAAAATTGCTCTTTGAGTTGCTGACTTGTTTGACAAAGACAAATGAAATGAACTTTGACTTGAAATTGGGATAGAAGTTTTTTAACAATTTCTACAATGAGCATAAACATACTTCATTTATTCTACACTATATGTTTTTGAAAAGTGGGGTTCTCAACACTGATATTTATAAAATCAAAATATTAATCAACTCCAATACTGATTAGGATGCACAATACCCTGAATAAGCAAATTTCAGCCATAATTTTTTTCAGTGCCGAACACAGAGCTTACACTCTAGGTAAATGCCCTACCACTTTGATATATCTACAGCTCCAAGGTTTAATTCTTTATGCACAAAGTGAACTCATCTCAATAGTGTGCAGAATTGCTATCCTCTTTAACAAATGGTAGAATATGAATATCAGTAACTATTTTTAAAATGAATTTCTTATAGTCATTATCAGTAAATGTTTTATTTGTATACCCATATATCTGAGGTTATGTACAAATTTCTCTAACAAAAAGAGATTGCAAGTTAAAAACTTTAAAAATGTACTGCTCTACAAATAGTTTGCAAAGTAACTACACAGCTTAGTTTTTCCCATAGCAGTAATGGCTAACTTCACAAATTTTCAAAGAAATATTTCATGCAGAGTTCAAACCTGAATTGCTTGAATGAACCTACCCAAGGTGAAAGTGAAGCACCATGAAGACCTTTTGGCCCCATCCAGCTACCACCTCCCTTCTCCATACATGACACCATGATCTAGACTTACAACAACAGAACTGAGTTTTACCTGTTTTGAGACTTAATATAAATACAGATCTTGTTCAACTTACACAAATATGAGGTGCAAATAACATGAGGTGAAAGTGAACTTAATATACCTACCCTGGTGAAATTCTTAGCTCAGTTTAGCCTATGTCAAATGTGTTCAGAACAATTGTATTAGCCTGTAGATTGGCAAAATCATCTGACAATAACCTATTACATTTTATAGTGAACTAATGAATATGTTATATTAGTTGTTGATTAATTGTACTGAAAATGAAAAATGGCTATATGGGGATCTTTGTACCATCATAAAGCAACCAATGGTCCCAGTTGAATCTTAGATGGGGTATAATGCTTTCATGTCTACCTTCTTCATTTGAAAGCTAGCATTCATCAAGACCTTATTATATGGTGCAGTTTAGAAATTCTTATGACCTTTCAGATGTTCACTGTTACTAAATGCCCCATTTTACTGAAGAAATCACTAAGCCATAGAGACAAAAATGGTCATTCTATGAAGGAAACAAAATGATGTGTGAAGAGATTTGAAAAACAGAGGGGCTGGAGAGATGGCCTAGCAGTTAAGAGCACCGACCGCTCTTGTAGAGGACCTGGGTTTGATCCTCAGCACCCACATGGTAGCTGAGAACCGTCTTTAACTCCAGTTCCAGGGGAATCCGATGCCCTCTTCTGACCTCCACGTCATTGCATGACACGGGTGCACAAACCTACATGCAGACAGTACATTCATACACATCCAAGAATAAATTTTAAAAAAAGAAAAGAAAAACAGAACGTTGCTGGGATGCACAATTCAGGAAAGATTACTCAGAGGAAATGGCCTTACCATAAAAGGCAGTTAAAAATATTGAAAGAAGAGAGAGAAGAATGATCCAGACTGAAAGAAAGGTCTATCTTGGGATGATTCCAGCCACATACTCAGCCTGAAAGAATGCCTAGTTGGCTAGTGTGATCAGCAGATGCTGTGGGAAGAGCTAAGATGAGAAATAGAGGTGGGGCTGGAGAGATAGCTCAGTGGTTAAGAGCACCGACTGCTCTTGCAGAGGACCCGGGTTCGGGTTCGATTCCCAGCAATCACATGACAGCTAAGAACCTTTAAGCTGGACATGGTGGTGCATGCCTTTAATCCTAGCATTTGGGAGGCAGAGGCAGGTGGCTCTCCGTGAGTTCAAGTCCAGCCTGGTCTACAGAGTGAGCTCCAGACCATCTAGAACTACAGGGAGACCCTGTCTCAAAAAGACCCCCCCCAAAAAAAATATGAGTTAGGAGATGGTTCAGTAGGGTAAAGGAATTTACCCCCTAAACCTAACTACGAGTCATGTTCCCTGCACCCATGATACAATAGCACACAACTGCAATCCCAACATTCCCACGTTGAGATAGGAGGTAAAGACAGGAGAGTCACCTGGATGCTTCCAGGCCAGCCATCCCACAGTATGTAGGCAAGCAGCAGAAACAAGAAGAGATCCCCTGCCTGAACAAGGTGGAAGGCAAACACTGACTCCCCAAGGCTCTCCTCTGACTTCTACACACATGCAGTGGCACCAACATATCCACCACCCACTCACTAGTGACAGATCCTCGGTGGAATCTCCACACCTACAGCTCACAGAGCATAGTGGAACAAGGGTAGAGAGAGTACTAAGTCATCCCTCAACTCTCATCAGTGAAGCTCCCGCATGCAACAGAGGGCAATGAACACAAATGGTCAAAATGTACAGTGTAGGTCCATGGACAGGACTCCTATGTTAAACTTCATCCACTCAGGGCTTAGTGACCATTGAGGAAGAGGGGCAGAAAGATCGTAAGAGCCAGGGGAGGAGGTTC
This sequence comes from Rhizomys pruinosus, assembly GCA_009823505.1. Taxonomy (NCBI): domain Eukaryota; kingdom Metazoa; phylum Chordata; class Mammalia; order Rodentia; family Spalacidae; genus Rhizomys; species Rhizomys pruinosus. The sequence goes on from VZQC01009117.1 coordinate 1,513,182, forward strand.
TTATGGAAACAAAGTCTTACAGGCTCCTGGGACCTTGTTTATATAAACATACAGCATGTCAGCATGCAGAAGACTCATGGCAATCCAAGAAATTGAAACCCAGCGTAGAACTGTGGAGACAGGCAGCAGGCCCCAAACTTAGCCGAAGGAATATTGCCAGCTGATTACTGCTGGAGGAAGCAGAGTTAATCTTCTTTATGGGAGAGACTGTAGATAGGCTGACTAAACCACAGTGGATGATTGCACCTAGGGACACCTGGGTACACTAACATGACTCCATAGGTCTTCATATATACAGCATAATGCAGGATGTCCTGGTGGAAGGTGCCGAGATGGAGGTAAGGGTGGGGAAAGGTATAAAGATGATAAAAGTGTTGAATAAAATGCACAAAAATTTAATAAAAATGTACATAAATGTAAAAATAAAGATGAATGCCTAGAATTTAATAAAAGTAGAAAAAGGAAACGAAAAAGAACTCTCAGTTCAAAATGGAATGGTAAATTCCAAATAAATGGTAAAACCTCATTCATTTAATAATGCATTTAGTATTTGATTAATGTTTGTTTTCACATAGCATTTTAACAATTATTTTCAGCAGTTTTATGATCTCAAATGATTTCAGTTTTGGAATGATTAAACGAGTCTGCACAATCCCTAAATAACCTATTTAGAGAGGTAGTAATTGCCTTTAAAAAGGTAAAGCTACAGGGCTGGAGAGATGGCCTAGCAGTTAAGAGTGCCGACCGCTCTTACAGAGGACCCGGGTTCGATCCCCAGCACCCAAATGGCGGCTGAGAACCATCTGTAACTCCAATTCCAGGAGAACTCCAGTTCCAGGGGAATCCAACACCTCTTCTGACTCCGTGGCATTGCACGACATGGGTGCACAATCTTGCATGCAGACCGTACATTCATACACATGCAGAAATAAATAAAATTAAAAAAAAGTAAAACTACAGCTCACAACCATTGCAACATTCTAATTTTTATTCAGCCCACTGTGCCTTATGGGTTTCCAATTTAAGTCTCTGGAATATTAAATGCATTAGAATTCTTCCTATTTAAATCATACAAATTAAATGAGATTTCAATTATTACATCTTGATTTCTTTCCTTCTGCTCTCATATAGGAAATGCCATCCATTTTAAATTGTTTCTTATATTTATCAAAGCAATGCATGCAAATAATTAAAAAAGTTTTGTAGTATTAAACAAAAGCATAACAGGTCAGCATCATATCTCATCATCCTCAATCCCTTCTTCTTTCCAACTCCTCCAGCTAATTTGTTCAGCACTTCTCCATCTCATATTTCTCCTGTTTTACATAATGTGTGAAAATAACTCCTGTTGCCTTCACCAGTTTGAAGGGTTGTCTTCTGGATTTATATCATGGTATTGAGAGCTTCAACTTCATATACTTTTATATTTGCCTTCTTTTCCTTTGATGCTTTTCTATGTATTGATTGCTAGATTTTTGTAACTTTTGAAAACCTGTGGAACTCTTTTGCTCAAATTCCATCTAATTATTTATTCTTTTATGTTTTGGGGAGAGGACATTCATGAACACTTCCACCTTCCTGTTCCTGGCACTGAACTCTCCTGTCCTTCATTTGGGAGTTTGATTTTTCAGTCACTAGAGATAGATCTGGATTTTTCTTGGGATAAATTTCCTATTTTCTTAGCCTCATATATTCATATACTAGGCCAAACCATCAATCAGAAGTCATAGTCCTTAAAACATCCTTCCACTCCAGCTCAAACTACCCATATTGGTTAGAGAGATCCTCAGAGGTTACCATATCAGTCATTTGCATAGCTATGTTATTATAAGAAAAGGACATAGATTAAAATTAGTCAAGAATCTGGGGAGGTTTCAAATATGAAGTGTCTGCTCTTCTGTCTGCTCAAGTTAGGATGTATAACACCAGGGACATCTACATTTGTGTGATAGTATGCATGAACACATGCACCACAGGCATTCATACAGATTTGGCAGAGATTTTATTGCTTCTAGGTTTCATGGAAATGATTGATTGAAAGATTGATGGCCCATATATCTAAACCCAAAGTACCCACTCTATGTCATGTGACTGGTCTTTCTATCAACTCAAACATGGGGATAATGGTTATAGGGCTCGCTGCCCTCCTAAATGAAGACACCTCTGTAAAGCATGTCATCTATTGCTTCTAAGGAACCAAGAAAATCATAAAGCTAAAGTTTTCACTATCATATATTGTCTGTAGTTAAATTATCAAGAAACACTCTTCTATTGAAATCTTGGGAATGGTGAGACACATCTACCATACCAGAACTTGGGAGGCTGAGGTGGGAGGGTGGAGAGGCTGAGGTGGAAGGGTGGAGAGTTCCAGAAGAGTAGAGGGAGGGAGTGAAGGAGGAAAAGAGAGAGAGAGAGAGAGAGAGAGAGAGAGAGAGAGAGAGGAAGAGGAAGAATAAGGAGGTGGAGGAGGGAAGGAGGAGGGGAAGGAGAAGAGGAAGAAGAAAAGGGAAGAGAAGAAAAGAAAGGGCAGGAGGGAGGGGGAAAGGACAGAGATAAAGAGAAAAAAAGAAGAAAGTTAGGAGGAGAGTGGAAGGGAGCAGAGGAAGGGAAGGAGGGAAGGAGGAAGGAAGGAGGGGTGAAAGATCTCTACCTAGAAGGCAGGGTCCAGCTATTTGGCAGTGCTACTTTAAGAACTGACATCCTCTAGACCTCTGACTGCCTATTCTCCTACTCCATGCATATGGATTGCAGTTTTATGGAGTTTCTGGAGGGAAGTTTCCAGCCTTCTTTTACCTTTATCCAGTAACACCAACTCTGCACCTTCCACTGTGAACTGCGGTGGCAGGTGCTCTGCTTGCTCCACCCTAGTTCCCTATAGTCACAGCTCTTATGGGAACAGCTTCCTGAGAACAGCTGCTGTTCTCAGCCTGAGGGTTTTATTTTCTTCCTGTGTCTTTGATTGTGGAAGTGGGGCCCCAGTTTGGTGCCAGAGATTCAATGTCCTAGGGAGTTGTCCACACTTGGATGAACTCTGAGGAGCATTCTGTTACGTGCTCTTCAAGCTCCAACTGCCTAAGGGAGAAGTTGTTTGGCACTTCATCTTTCTCAACTTCCTCACCTCCTTGTCTACTGTCCTCATTCCTCGACTAATCTCCCCTTGAAACAGGAATCAAATTAACTAAGAGCACCCAAATCCTGGTCTCAGTGTCTGTTTCTGAGGAGACCCTAATTTTTAGCATTGTAACATATTTTATGTATAATGTTAATCTTTAGCTGTCTCATAATTGGTTGGAAATTACAACCCAAATGTGCATATCATTATCTATATATCAACATTCCAAAATATAAAATCTTAACTATTTATCCTAGCATTTCAGATAATGAAAAAATGAGCTGTATCATTTGAGCAATATATACAGAGTTTCGCCATGGCCAATTTCAGGAGCAGTTACAAGATTGCATATAATTGTCTTCAAATTATCCATAGCATAACAGAAAAATGGACTTCAGACCAAAAAAAAAAAAAAAACAACAACTAAATTCCTACTAGGTAAAAACAAAAATGTGTTATTCCTAAACAACTCAAGTGTCTAAAAGCTTGCTCCCTAAAGAGAAAAGAACACATAAGCCCAGGGAGGTCGATATTCATACCAGGGAAAGGTAAACAGATTTACTCTCACACCAGTACAAAATTATTCACCTGAAAATTTATGCAAGAAACTGTACCAGTTTATCAACTTGATTCTCTGTTTAGTTTTTAAAGTCCACAAGAGATTACCATTGTAAAGGCTGTGCTAGAGCACATGCATTGTGCAGAATTACGTACACAAGCAACTGAAAATTTTGAAGTAATGCTGACTTTTGAATAGTTAAATAATCAATGAGAATAGTTTTCCCTCAACAGTAGATACTGGTATGTTTTAACTGTTTTCCTGCCCAAAGATTGAAGCAGTTCTGTGCATTTCTTCTCCCACTCTCCTGTATGTTCCATGGAGGATGTGTCTTTCTATTGTATCTTCCATGCAATTACTACAGATATTTGGAACTGATGTTTCTTAAGCTGCTCACTATGGAAAGGTACAGAACATGAGAGTGTGGATTAAAGAATCTGACAGTTACAGAGAAGAGCCTCCAGCACATAGTACCACATCTCAGACAGTAGTTATGCCATCTTCCCAAGCTTCAGGGCACCCACTTGCCTAAGATCATCATGGCTGAGCTTGATAACTGTCGTGTCCCATCAAGAAAGGGAGGGTCAGAGAGAGTCATGGGACTCTTTCCTGAGAGTCCAACCATTTGTCCCAACCAACCAGTCTGCCCTAGTTTCATGTGGCCTTGGAAAGGGGTAGAGGTCATTTCAGCTGAGGAAGCCTAGAGGAGGCTCTCTTCACCATTTGATATGACTAAGGAGAAGCCACCTTCATGCTTGGGTGAAGACTTTGCAGTGTGGCCTTAGCAGTCAAGAAGGGAATTTCAGGGACTTGACTTTCATGTGTAGTGACCCACACTAAGTGGGTTTTTTAGAGATGCAGTTGCTTTTGAGTCAGTCAAGGTCCTATAAGGATCACCAATATTCTGTAAGGAAGCCAATAAGATCATCGCCTCGACAACTTGAACTTCAGTGCAATTCTTACTTTAGTCTGTTTTGGAGGCCAACCTGAGGTAAAGACATGTGTGTTATCTTACCAGAAATTATTGCACAGCAAAGGCACATCCTCGGTACATATTGGAGTCTGCCCTTCACTTTGGAGTCTCCTTAGTAACGCTACTTACCTCTCTGCCCATGGATTCTGGCACAGCAGTGCCTCTGTATTGCCCTAGCTAGCTACCTCAGTGTTAGAAGCAACAGCATTGAAATGGGTTGTCAAAATCTGAAGTTATGACTCTACTCTTCACCACAAGCACTATCAGGCCAGACAATTTTTAACTTAGAACATGTCTTTTCCAGTTAGCATGAGAAGAAATAGTCACTAAGAAACATCAACATTTTGATTTCTAAATTCCAAAGAATATTTAAATTTTCTTTTGCTCACATATTACTTTTCTGATTCCACTATGCTTCTTCTCAGCTGAGTTTTCCCATTTTGAACAGGAAACTATGACTCTTCCCTTCCAGGGAAATTAGAAGATGTAGAGTATTAAAAAGTGAGCCAGAAGTTTAGGGACTGTATTAGTCACTTTTCTGTTGCTGTGATAAAACAACTATGACCAAGGGAACTTATAAAAGGAATAGTTTATTTGAGCTTACCATTGTGAATTAGAGTCCATTGTGGTGGGAGGCATGGCGGATGGAGCTGGAGCAGAAAGCCCAGGGTCACATCTCACAATGAGCACAGGAAGTCAAGAGAGAGAGAGAGCAACTGACAACCTCAAGGTTTGTTAAACTCACTAAGCCCACCCTCAATGATGTTCTTCCTCCAGCACGGCCACAGCTTCTAAGACATCCAAGAACAGTGCCACCAACTGGAGACAAAATGTCTGAATACTTAAAACCTATGGGGGACACTCTCATTCAAACCACCACAGGGACATAAACTTATTTAAATCATTCACATAAGTTATTTTAGACAAAATAGATTTTAAAAAAGAGATGATTAGTTTTTGTGTTGTTTATGCCAATAGAATGTTACTTCCAATTCCTCTGTATTTCAACCTTGAATTGATGCTTTGCTCTGCAATTTCAGTTATTCCCATCTTGTTCACATGTGCTTTGTAAGCAACGTTCAGTTTGTACATATGGGTACAGCTGGATATAATATGGAAACCACTGAAAAGCAACAGCTGTAATTTACCCACTGTTGTCTACAATGTTCTTCAAGCATAAAGAGAAAACGCAGAGAGAGAAAGCAAATGTGGGCAGAGGGGAAGAAGATAACTTCTAAAACTTCAGTAAAGCACACATATTATATAGAACAAATTGTTGAATTTAGGACATATGGATAGAAAGTGGAAGTTTCTTATTCAGTAGCAGCAATTTGTGAGCACAGGAGTTGGCAATGATAAAAATGTCCAAAGTCACAAATACAGCATATAGTTAGTCATAGGTGCTGTTATTTGGCTCAAAAATAGACTTTTATTTTGCCTTTCTTTTCTTTAACCACACTCAGAATTAGACAAGAGAGGCAAGAACCAGCAGGAAGATAGAACAAAAAGCTTACGGAATCAAAGACGTTTTCAAACATCCAGCTGAATGCATTGCACATCTCAACCACAGGAATATTTTCAGGTGATTCTGGTTTTTTTTTTTTTTTGACAAAATGTGGGAACCACAGGATCTACAACACTTACAAGCAAAACTCAACAGCTCTAATAATAGTTACAGAAGTGAAAGCCAATTTGGATAAAATAAGACATTGACTCAAGTCTTCTGAGAGAAAATTTTTGAAAGCAAAGTTTACAAAAATCTAGTTCACCCTTTGAGATGTCACAGACCTTTTTGCACCTTGATTCATTTTCTGGATTTCTTTATCATTGAAAGATTCTCATGCAGTGCTTCTCGCTCATCTAATGTCAACGAATATGAAACATTTTCTTTCTTTTCTGCTGTAAAGTGGCTAAAGGCTCCTGCACATTCTGGCTTTTGGCTTTGCTTTGAGGCCGCTCAACCAGGTAAGATAGAGAAGGCATGAACGTGGCTGCTAGTGAGATCTTTCTTCAAAGGGTTTAATGTGTGAGCACAATCACATTCTCAATGAAATGACCCCAAAGGCATCAGATGCAGGAAATACCTTAGAATCTGGTAGTCTATTCATTCTTTGTAGAAAGTAAATATAGCCTGTTTTTTATGAAATCAGACTACACTCCATATTACTTTCTCTGATGCTTGCGTTATGCCTAAAATCTGCTAGCTTGTTTATGTTCACATGTAGTCAGAAAACTAAAAGACTGAGCTGGAGAGGTGGCTCAGGAGTTGAGAATCTGCTGCTCATGCAGAGGACCTGAGTTTGGTTCCCAGCACCCACATGGGGTGACTTACAACCACCTGTTGCTCTAGTTCCAGGGGATCTGACACAATTTTCTATACACACACACACACACACACACACACACACACACATATATATATACTTTTTTATATATACATTCTTTTAAGGAAAGTAATAGATTACTTCTTAGTTGACATTATTTTCAGAAGATATAGGATGATTTTTTTCCTCCCTGGGTACTGAAAGCTGATTTTGCATATCATATTTGAGTCACAATTATATATTTTATGTTCCCTTAGCCAATGCAAACTGCTCTTTAGTAGTACAAAAATAATGATAACAACAATATTTTCTATGGTTTATGGAGAGAGAAATCATGCAAAATGGAATGAAGTCAGGGAAAGAGATCTGAATGTGGATTTTGTTTTTTACCTGTCTCCTGAGGAAAATCACTTTTGATGACCTAATTTTGGGGCATCAGGCCCCTCTGAAAACAATGTTTCACCTGTTTCTAACTCCCTATTCATAGTCTTTAGGTTCTCCTTGGTTGCATGGTTATTTTCTTCATTGGCTCTTCAAAATCTTAGTGATCAAATGTCTGTGGATAAAGTCTCGCTCATTGCTACGTGGCAAACAGATGGGAAGGCACTGTGGGGTTGGGTAGTAGGAGTATGTAGCTGATATTGTGATTCTTTAGTAAACTGATGGTGTTTGATCTCACATTGTGGTGACAGACAGGGATGAATGGGGACAGAGGAGAATACAAAGTTAACCTGTCTAGAAGCAGCTTCACTCTTCAGAGATGGAGGTCGAGAAAAGGATGTCAAGGATGGTGCTGAGGCTTCTGGATTGTGACATCTGCTCACTGTCAATAACCTTCAGTGGGGACACAGTGGGACCATCGTCTTGGGGAACAGAGATGATGTTCTTTAAAATCATCCTTGCATGTAGCCTTTCCTTGAATCTCGGTTCTCCATAATGCTTTCTAATTCTTTCTGTTATTTCTCTGTTTAAAAATTTTTTATTCTAATTGACAATGTGAAAGATGATAATATTTTGTATCTTTTATTCATAGACACAGAAAGGGACTTGGTCTTGCATGGTTTCAATATCCCCTGCCCTAATATATGTATATCAATTTTATTACTAACTACATCATATTCTTATTAAATAAAATTATATATCATATACATTTCTTCTCTCATCCTCTAATGCAGACCCCTTTGGGAGCATGTTTAGAAATGTATTTCAAATACATTCATGAATACACACGCAGAACTAATTTGTGTTCAAGAGTTTAGGACTTTTGTGTTTTGAACTATTGATGATCTCAGCTTTTTTTGTTGTTGTTCATATCATCTTCTAATTTATTTTTTTACCTTGTGATGACTAAATTTTATTTCAATTGAAGTCAGGTATCAATTCTTTTCCTGGTTTGTTTTCTTTCATTATATTTCTTGCTTTTATAGTTTGCTATTATTAATTGCTTAACATAAGTTAATTGAATGAAGACATGAAATAAAAATCAAACAGGATGTCCAGTATCTCAGCCTCAAACTATTTTCCTCAAGTTTGAGTAATGAACATCCATAAGTACTTGAATGAAATTTATAATATCTTAGAAGAAGGGAATATGCAAAATCTACTAGAAAGGTCAGTGATGGTGCTTACTACTGCAGGTTCTCGAATGTTGGCTAGAACATGTGTGACCTACTTTCTACTTACATATACTGGGAGTTGTAGCCAGAGAATGTGAAAGAAAAAGAGAGTATCCAAACAGGAAATAATGAAGTTAATTCATCCCTGTTTTTGAACATATGGTCTCATGTATTGAAAAAGCCCGAGGACTCTCCTAAAAATATTAGAGCTAAATATGAACTTTGCAAAATTACAGGATACAGAATTACCATACCAAAATAGTGTTTCTACATACTTAGCAAACTATCTAAAACAAAAAGTTTAAGACTCCCATTTATAGAAGCTATGAAAATACCTAGAAATAAAGGAAGAATGAAAAGCTCCTCTCTTTCCAACTGGCCCCATCTTGGGTGGAGATCATGAGGATCTGGGCTGAGGGGAGAGCCCCCCAAAATCCCATTTCTCCCAGATCTGTGTTCCCAAACAAATAAATTGGCATCTATATGTTGAAAGAGTAAATAGTACATCTTTCAGGAATTGGGGGAAGGAAAGAAAATACTGATGTAATCATATACTTCAGAATCATTCAGCGCTTTAAAAGTTACAAGCTGGCTCCCCACAGGTGAGAATGGATGGGCCCAGACACCCCAACAGACCCTTTGATAAAATTCCACACACATTTGTTTTTAAAGTACTGGAGGGAATTGGACTGGAAGGAGCATGCTTCAACATAATTAAAGCCATATACAACAAACCCACAACCAACATTGTTCTAAATGGAGAAAAACCAGAAGCATTCCCCTAAAGTCAGGAACCAGGCAAGGCTGTCCAATACCTCCACTCCTTTTCAATCTAGGGCTTGAAACTCTTGCTAGAGCAATAAGAAAAGGGAAGAAAATTAAAGGAGTTCTAATTGGAAAAGAGGAGGTCAAACTATCTATTTTTGCAGATGACATGATATGATACCTAAAGGATGCCAAAATTCTGGCAGAAAACTCCTAGAAATGATTAACAGTTTCAGTAAAGTGGCAGATTACAAAATTAATCTACAAAAATCAGTAGCCAATAACAAGCAATTGGAGATAGAGTACATGAAGTACTAGAAACCTTCCTATTCATTATAGCCTCAAAACATTTTAAATATATCAGAACAAACCTGACCAAAGATATTAAAGACCTCTACAGTGAAAATTGTAAATCTTTGAAGAAAGAGACTGAGGAAGACACAGAACATGGTCATGGATTAGAAGAATTAATATAGTAAAAATGAACATCCTACCCCAAGTAATATATAGATTCAATGCAATCCCAATCAAAATCCCCATGACTTTATTTAAAGAACTGGAAAAAATTCCTAAAATTCATATGGAAAAACAAAAGACCCTGGATAGCCTAAGCAACCCTGAGCAAAAGGAATAATGCTGGGGGATGGAGAATTATACCAGATTTCAAACTATATTATAGATCTATAGTCATAAAAACACTGTCCCAAAAGTAGATCAATGGAACAAAATCGAAGACCCAAACTTGAGAATATACAATTTCAGCCACCTGATATTTGACAAAGGGACCAGGAACACTCAGTATCTTTAGCAAATGGTGCTAGCAAAACTGGATCACCACTTCCTTTCACCTTGTACAAAAGTCAACTCTAAAAGAATCAAATACGGGGCTGGAGAGATGGCCTAGCGGTTAAGAGCGCCGACCGCTCTTACAGAGGACCCGGGTTCGATCCCCAGCACCCACATGGCAGCCAAGAACCGTCTGAAACTCCAATTCCAGGAGAACTCCAGTTCCAGGGGAATCCGACACCCTCTTCTGACCTCCGCGGCATTGCACGACACGGGTGCACAAACTTGAATGCAGNTAAAATCCCCAAAGAATTTTTTCACAGGGCTTGAAAAAATATTTTAATTCATTTAGAAAATCAAAAGAACCCCAAATAGCCAAAGCAACCTTGAATGAAAAGAGCAATAGAGGGCGGAATGTCTATACCAGACTTCAAACTATACTACAGGGCTATAGTCATCAAAAACAGCTTGGTACTGGCACAAAAACAGACCGTTGACAATGGAAATAAAACTGAAGATCCAAACTTGAAGCACACTAAAATTCAGCCACCTCGTACTTGACAAGGGGGCTAAGAAAGACACAATGAGAAAAGACAGCACTTCAGCAAGTGGTGTTGGCAAAACTGGATCACCACTTGTAGAAGAATGAAATTAAACCCCTACCTCTTGCCCTGTACAAAAGTAAACTCCAGATGGATAAAAGACCTCAACGTGAAACCCCAAACTCTGAAGGTGTTAGGAAAAAACCAAAAAAAAAAAAAAAAAAAAAAAAAAAAAAAAAACTTCCTTTTTTTTTTTTTTTTTTTTTGAGGAACAGGGTCTCCCTGTAGCTCTGGCTGTCCTGGAACTCACTCTGTAGACCAGGCTCCAGGCTGGCCTCGAGCTCACAGAGAACCTCGTGTCTCTGCCTCCCAAGTGCTAGGATTAAAGGCGTGCGCCACCATGCCCGGCATTTATTTGTTTCTTATGTGTATCAATGTACTGTCTGCATGCAGTTTGTGCACCCGTGCGTTGCAATGCCGTGGAGGTCAGAAGAGGGCGTCAGATTCCCCTGAACTGGAATTCTCTCCTGGAACTGGAGTTCAGGACGGTTCTCGGCAGCCATGTGGGTGCTGGGGATCGAACCCGGGTTCCTCTGTAAGAGCGTGGTCAGCACTCTTAACCGCTAGGCCATCTCTCCAGCCCCGGTAAAGATTTCCTAAATCAGACAGTAGCTGTGCAGAATTAAGGTCAACAATTCCAAATGGAACCTCAAAAAAAAACCTCTGTACATCAAAAGAAACAATCAAGGAATTGAGAGAAAACCCACAAAGTGGAAGAAACCTTTCACTGTAGATACATCTGAACAAAGCATTGATTTCCAGAATATGTAACTACTCAAAAACAAAGAAGAGAAAAAAAACAAATGACCCACTCAAAAGATTGAGCAAAGAGCTGAACAGAGACTTCACAAGTGAGGAATTAGAGAATGGCTGAGAAACATCTTAAAAATGTTCACTTTGCGTAGTAATGAAGGAAATACAAATTAAACCACTTTAGATCTCATCTCACTCCAATAAGACTGGCTAGGACCAATAAAACAAATGATACCAAGTGCTGGAGGGGTTGTGGGGAAAAGGAAACACTCATCCACTCTGTGTGGGAATGTAAACTCATACAGCCACTGTGGAAACCGGTGTTACCCGCAGTGTGGAGAACCTGTGGAAGACTTGGAATGAACTTGCCCACCGAACCCAGCTGTACTACTCCTGGTATGTACCCACAAGACTCCTCTTATCACAGAGATACATGCACAGCCATGTTTTATACATCCTCTTCACAAATAGTAAGGAGCTGGAACCAACCCAGTGCCCCTCAAACTGATAAGTGGTGAGAAGAAAATGGGGTACACGACACCAAGTGGAGTCTATGCAGCGGTAAAGAAGAGTTGACACAGGAACTTTTTGCCAGGGAAACTGGCGAGGGAGCTAGAAGAGAGCAGGCGAGAGACTGAGAAGTAACACAGTCCCAGAAAAACAAATGACTAATGGTATCCCTCATCTGTGGATGCTAGTGCCAATTACCTAATTGTATGGCAAACTGAGCAATGTCAATGTGATCTGAAAACAACTGTGCTCTTATTTTGTAGAACCCCTTAAAAAATAAACAAATAAAGAACAAAAAAGAATAACTTCTTGTATTTTTGGTATTTTTGAGACAGGGTCTCCCTTTAGTTCCAGCTGGCCTGGAGCTCGCTCTGTATACCAGGCTGGCCTTGAATGCACAGAGATCCCCCTGGCTCTGCCTCAGGCATTCTGGGATTAAAGCGTGTTCCACCATGCCCGGCAACTTCTTATATTTTAAAGTGTAGAAAACTCCTAAAAAACTACGGGTAAAGATTTTAACTGCACCAAAATAGTACTGCTACACAGAAAATGAGAAATTTTCCTCTAATTAGAATGACAGCGGGAATTTAAGAAGGCAGAATTTAATGTAATTAAAATGGGAAAATCATTATTTAACAGAAATCATGCTACATGTCTTGAAGAAACACAATGAGAATCTTTAATTTCAGATGAGTCAATAATTTTATTTTTATGTCTCTCCTGAGTCTGTTCTAATTAAAACAGACTGGAAAATAAATTTCAGGAAGCATTCTAAACTTTCCTTGTCTCAGTTGCAATCTTTTACTTGAGACGTATGCTTGCAACATTAATAAAATCTTTAAAAACTAATCCTTTAAAAACCAATACATATGTGGAGGCTAAGAATATTGAATAATCTTGAGTATTTATGAATAAGTGGTAAGATTTAAAGGATGGATACAGCTGTAACATTTATTCCATATTCATAACTGTTGGGCTGAATATTGACATTTTAAAAGCCTAACAAAATTCATAATTACATAAAGGGATATAAACCATAAGGAACATTTTCAAGCATATAGAAGAACAGAAGGAACTTGCTCAAGAGTCTGTCTTCCAAGAGTAAAGACAGCTAGCCTTTCTTTCTAGGGGTTATCCACATCAGAATTTGTCACAGGATAATGACCATCTTCTTCAAAGTATTGTGTAGTATGTGTCTACCACTTGACATTTCTCTAGAATGTAATTCATGCTAATAAACCGCATCTACAGTATAAGATTGCCATGTGCCATCACTCTGTATGACCATGTTAACATTTACTGAGCAATCTCCTACCATCTGATTTAGTATTTTTTTATTTTTATAAATCATACGTTAGTTGACAAAAGAAAATTTTATGCATTTTTGGGTAAAGTGATATATTTTGATACACCTGAGTAATGGATTTAAATGTTTTCACAATATTGTTGATGGTGTGGGGCACAGCTATCCTCTCAGGGTAGAGAACATGGTAGAATGTGAGNTCTGCAAAGGTTTAGTGTTTGGGGTATAATTTAACTATATTAGATGTCTTTCTTTACTGCTGCATTGCGTAGATGTACCACATTTTCTTTATCCACTCCTCTGTTGAGGGACACTTGGGGTGCTTCCAGCTCATCCCTATTATAAAGAGAGCTGTAATAAACATAGTTTTGTTGGAATTAACTTATAGTTTATTTTCAGACACCATAATTTGATATATGTGATGTATGTATATGAATATTTTGGAGTAATACAAATTGGAGGGAACAGCAATAACAAAAAAACTTGTTCAAAGAACTAACTGAAACAATAAACTTTCCCAAAGCAGAAAACCTCTGCATAGAAAAACTTTTTAAAATACATTTATTGATGATTTGTGTATTTCATACAGAATCTTTCAGTCCAATTTAGACGCATTTCCTTCTCCCTGCCCCCACACCACCCCAGTTCATCCCTTCTCCCATACATGTCTTGCATCTTTCTCTCAGTCTTTCCAAAGTTTTTCACTGCAGAAGCTTGTTGTTTGGGGCAGAATTTAACTGTATAGTCAATTCTTTGACTCAGTCTTTATGTTGTTGTTTCCTCCCCTTTGTATTGCTCAACATATGCCTACATAACCATCACATATGTATCAAAATTATGACCTCTGAGAATAAACTGAAGTTAATTCCAAAATATGTTTAAGCATTCTCATTTTTGCCTTTAATTTTATATTACTCTAAGATAGAAAAACTATTAAAAGACTGAGAAAAAGAAGCAAGATACACATGGCAGAATGCGTGAGCTAGGGTGGGATGGGGGCATAGAAGGGAGAATGACTCTAAATTGGATTGAGAAATGTTGCATGTAATGCACAAAACTCCAGTGAAAATATTAAAAGAAAAATGGGCTAAAGATCTGAACAGAGACTTCTCAAGAGAAGTGAATATGGCTAAAAAATCTTAAAAGGTGTTCAACATCATTAGTATCCAAGGAAATGGAACTTAAAACCACTTTAAAATTTCATCTTAAACAGGTAAGACTGGCTATGATCAAGAAAACAAATTATATCGAATGCTGGAGAGGTTATGTGGAAAGGGGAGCAATCATGAACAGCTGGTGGGAATGTAAAGTTATGTAACTCCTATGGAAAGCAGTATGGAGAACTCTTAAAAGACTAAAAATGAACCTATCATTTAACCCAGTCATACCACTTCTGGGTGTATGCCCAAAAGATCCTTCCTATAACAGAGATGCATACACAACCATGTTTATTGCAGCTCTTTTCATAATAGCAAAGCACTGGAAACAACCCAAATATCCCTCAATTGATGAGTGGATAATGAAAATGTTCATTTACACAATGGAGTTAATTCCATGCATCAGTAAAGAAAGATTATATAATGAACTTTGTAGGTAAATGGATGGAGTTAGAAGCTGTTATGCAAAGTGAAGCAACACAGTCTCAGGAAAACAAATGGCATATGGTGTTCCTCATTTGTTGATCCTAGCACCAAATCCTTATATAGAAGTCAAGGTGGGTAATTTGTTATAAAAGTGATACCACGTTGACTGATACTACTATTGATATAGCTTGAAATTTATGTCTTTGTTTTCCACANAGATGAGAGAGGCGAGCCACAGGAAAAAAAGGGACCAGCTCCCTCTGCCATGGCCTTTTATACTGCTGCCTGCCGGCAGAAGATAACCATATTGGGTGGGCCATCCAAGGTTGAAGGTAGTCCAATCCAAAGATCGTTTTCTCTTATTTGTTGCCTTAGTCCATTCAAGTTGACACCAGGATTAACCATCACAAAACCTAACCAAAAGACACCAAAGATCTCTCACAAAAATTTTAAAACCCTAGAGAAATGAAAGAATACAATCAGAAGGTGGAAAAACCTCCCATGGTCATCGATGGGGAAAATTAATATAGTAAAATTGGTCCATTCTACCCAAAACTCCTTGTACAGATTTAATTGCAATCTCAATTAAAATCCCCAAGAATTTTTTCACAGGGCTTGAAAAAATATCTTTCAATTTCATTTAGAAAATCCAAAAAGAACCCCAAATAGCCCAAAGCAACCTTGAATGAAAAGAGCAATAGAGGGCGGAATGTCTATACCAGACTTCAAACTATAATCTACAGGGCTATAGTCTCAATAAACAGCTTGGTACTGGCACAAAAACAGACCTGTTGACCATGGAAATAAAACTCCGAAGATCCAAACTTGAAGCAACATAAAATTTCAGCCACCTCGTACTTGACAAGGGGGCTAAGAAAGCACAATGTAAGAAAAGACAGACTCTTCAGCGAGTGGTGTTGGCAACAAACTGGGATCACCACTTGTAGAAGAATGAAATTAAACCCCTACCTCTTGCCCTGTACAAAAGTAAACTCCAGATGGATAAAGCCTTAACGTGAAAACCCCAAACTCTGAAGGTGATAGAAGAAAAAAAAAAGAAAAAAGTGAAAGAAAACAACAAACAGGGAAGTAAAGACTCCTTTTTTTTTTTTTTTTTTTTTGGGAGACAGGGTCCTCCCTGTAGCTCTGGCTGTCTGGAACTCTACTCTGTCAGACCAGGCTCCGGCTGGCGCCTCGAGCTCACAGAGAACCCGTTGTCTCTGCTCCCAAGTGCTAGGAAATTAAAGGCGTGCGCCACCGATGCCCGGCATTTATTTGTTTCTTACGTGTAATCAATTGTACTGTCCGCATGCAGTTTTGTGCACCCGTGCGTCGTGCAATGCCCGTGAGGGTCAGAAGAGGCGTCTAGTTCCCCTGAATGGATATGTCTTCCTGGGAACGGGAGTTTAGAGACGGTTCTCGCGCCATGTAGGGTGCTGGGGATCGAACCCGGGTTCCCTCTGTAAGAGCGGTGGCAGCACTCTTAACCGCTAGGCCATCTCTCCAGCCCCGGTAAAGATTTCCTAAATCAGACAGTAGCTGTGCCAGAATTAAGTAATAATCAAAAAAAGGAAAACCTAAAAACAATAAAAAAAAAATCTTACATAAAAAAACAATCAAGAAGTTGAAGAGAAAACCCACGATAGTGGAGAGGAAACCTTTCACTGTAGATACATCTGAACAAAGCATTGATTTCAGAATAGTGTAACTGACTCAAAAACAAAGAAGAAAAAAAAACAAACTGACCCACTCAAAAGATTGGAGCAAAGAGCTGAACAGAGACTTCACATGTGAGAATTAGAGAATGGCTGAGAAAATCTAAAATTCCTTAGGTACGCTTAAAAACTTCGTAGTAATGAGGTAAAATAACAAATTCGAAACGCACTTTAGAATCTCATCTCACTCCAATTAAGACCTGGCTAGGACTCAAAATAAAACAAATGATACCAACGATGCTGAGGGGTTGTGGGGAAAAGGAAAACCTCATCCACTCTGATGTGGAATGTTAAACTCATACCGCCACTTGGAAAGCGTGTTACCGCGATGTGGAGAACCTTGGAAGACTTGGAAATGAACTTGCCCCCGAACCCAGCTGTACCACTCCTGGTATTGTACCCACAAGACTCCATCGACTATCACAGAGTAGGTACATTGGCACAGTCAGGTTGTTAACATCCGCTTCACAAATAGTAAGGGACGCTGGTAACAAACCCGAGTGCCCCTCAAGCTGAAAGTAGCTGAGAAAGAAAAGTGGGACTCACGTTACACAAGGAGTTCTATGCAGGTGCGTAAAGAAAGTATTGACAGCAATGACTTTTTCCAGGGAAACTGGCTAGGGAGCTAGAAGAGACAGTAGCTGAGAGAGTAAACACGGTCCAGAAAACAAATGACAATGGTATCCCTCATCTGTGGATGCTAGTGCCAATTAACATAGTTGTATGGCAAACCTGAAGCAATGTCAATTGTGATGTGAAAACAACCTGTGCTCTTATTTGTAGAACCCTTAAAAAATAAAACCAAATTAAAAAAAAAAAAGACATACTTCCTGTTTTTTTGGTATTTTTTGAGACAAGGGTCTCCTTGTAGTTCCAGGCTGGCCTGGAGCTCGCTTGTATACCAGGTCTGGCCTTGACATCACAAGAGATCCACCCTGGCTCTGCCTCAGGCATTCTGGGTTAAGGTGTGTGCACCATGCCCGGCAAACTCTCTTATTTTAAAGTGTAAGAAAACTCCTAAAAACTACGGGTAAGAGATTTTAACTGCACCAAAATAGTACTGCTACACAGAAAATGAGGAAATTTTCCTCTAATAGATGGCAGCCGGGAGGAATTTAGAGCAGCAATTTAATGTATTAAAATGGGAAAATCATTACTTTAACAAGACAATCATGCTACATGTCTTGAAGAAACACAATGAGAATCTTTAATTTCAGATGAGTCAATAATTTTATTTTTATGTCTCTCCTGAGTCTGTTCTAATTAAAACAGACTGGAAAATAAATTTCAGGAAGCATTCTAAACTTTCCTTGTCTCAGTTGCAATCTTTTACTTGAGACGTATGGCTTGCCACATTAAATAAAAATCTTTAAAAAACGAATCCGTTAAATAACCAATAACCATATGTGGTATGGCGTAAGACTGATTGACATAATCTGTGAGTATGTTATGAATCTTTAAGGGTAAATTTAAAGGATGGGATACAGCTGGTAACATGTGTATTCCCATATTCATTAACGTGGGGCTGCAGATTTGGACATTTTAAAACCTAACAAAATTCTTTAATTACATAAGGGATATAACACCATTAGGACATTTTCAAGCATATAGAAGAACAGAAGGAACTTGCTCAAGAGTCTGTCTTCCAAGAGTAAAGACAGCTAGCCTTTCTTTCTAGGGGTTATCCACATCAGAATTTGTCACAGGATAATGACCATCTTCTTCAAAGTATTGTGTAGTATGTGTCTACCACTTGACATTTCTCTAGAATGTAATTCATGCTAATAAACCGCATCTACAGTATAAGATTGCCATGTGCCATCACTCTGTATGACCATGTTAACATTTACTGAGCAATCTCCTACCATCTGATTTAGTATTTTTTTTAATTTTTATAAAATCATACTAAGTTAGTTGACAAAAGAAAAAAGTTTTAGCATTTTTGGGTAAAGGTGGAGATATTTGAAATCCTGAGTAATGGATTTAAATGTTTTCACAATATTGTTGATGGTGTGGGGCACAGCTATCCTCTCAGGGTAGAGAACATGGTAGAATGTGAGAACTTGGTCTCTGGAATTGATTTCTTTGCTGTTGTCAACAGCAGTAACGGGAATTAAAGTTGACTGAGCTTTGTATGGACCAGTTGTTTTATATGCATGCCTCTTTTATTCCTCAAGATGATTTTGTGGCCTGGGTGCTAGTGTCATTCTTTTCCCCTTTCATTATCGAGTATGTTTGTTATGCTGTGCATAGCCCAACATACTTCGATAAGGTGAAGAGGGGAAATTTCAATAATGAAATTTCAATAATAAATTTTGTTACCCTTCTTTTTTTTTCTTCTTTGATGCACAGTGTCCTCACTGTAGGCAGAGCTGGGCTGGAACTCACTATGTAAAACCAGGGTGGCCTTGAACTCATAGAGATCCACCTGCCTCTTCCCCTGAAAAAAAGGGGGCCAGGGGAAATTAAAAAGGGCAATGCACCATCTCAACCCATGAATTTTAAACCTTCTATCCTGAAATCTTATGCTTTTTTGTGCCAACAAATATTCTGACATTTGGTATTAAAGAACAGAAACATTTCTGATTCTTCATGGTAGGATTTAAACTGTAAAAATGACATTAAACAATTGGAATGGCAATTTCTCAGCTTTGGGTCCCCTAATTATTGCATAAATTTAAGATTTAAGGTCTTAGTTCATTAGGCAGAACAAATATACATTTAAAACAGTTTTATTAGACTGTGTCAGGGAAAAAGAATATTATAAATTCTGTCAATTCACACATTAAATAAGTGAAATCATGCTTGAGGAGAAATAGCTTGTTATTGCGCCATTTGAAGGAATGGAACATTTTAATTCATCATCAAAATTACACCTGAGTAATGGATTTAAATGTTTTCACAATATTGTTGATGGTGTGGGGCACAGCTATCCTCTCAGGGTAGAGAACATGGTAGAATGTGAGAACTTGGTCTCTGGAATTGATTTCTTTGCTGTTGTCAACAGCAGTAATGGGAATTAAAGTTGACTGAGCTTTGTATGGACCAGTTGTTTTATATGCATGCCTCTTTTAATCCTCAAGATGATTCTGTGGCCTGGGTGCTAGTGTCATTCTTTTCCCCTTTCAGAGAATGTACTGGATGCAGAATGGTTAAACAAACAGCTCCAAATTACTTGTCCAAAGTAATTAGTATTCAAATCTAGATATATAACTAGTGACCTATGTTCCTCTGAATTTCATGTTCTATTAAGTTTGTTTTTGTGTATGTTTATCACCTATCTGAATATCTATATATACACACATGCATATCTCTCCCTCTCTCTCTCCCTCTCAAGAGCGAGAGGGAGAGATGTTTATATGTGTATATAGGCCCATGTGCATGTGTGTGTGTGTGTGTGTGTGAGAGAGAGAGAGAGAGAGATTTCTGCTTCCACTGTGATTTTTCCAGTCAACAATAATTTCTCTTCAGTATGCCTAGGTTTATATTTCATCTCCCCACATTCACCTAATGCTGTTTATGCATGCTAATCAATGCAAAGGGAAACAGGACTGTAGTCAAATGGTCAATAGTCCCCATAAGCTTGAGATAAACTCAGTTTCCCCATCTATAAAATGTAATCAGGGAGAGAGAGATGGTGTTGATTATGAAATACTTTGTCCTCTCCAAAGGTCAGTAATTTTAAATGTTCCATATTTTTGAGGACTTGGAGATCAGGAAAATAGTTCTCTGTAAGGAACACATCAATGAACATTGTTCTACAGCAGTTCTCAATGACTGGGACTAGTCTTGATTTCCATTTCCATAGGACCCTCCCTGGCTAAGGATTACAAATGGTTAGGGAGATGATTCAGGATACAGAAGAAGAAAATTGGACTGAAAAGATGAAATGGCATGATGGTGTGGTGTTCTATTAAGACTGTACTGTAGGGCTGGAGAGATGGCCTAGCGGTTAAGAGCGCCGACCGCTCTTACAGAGGACCCGGGTTCGATCCCCAGCACCCACATGGCGGCTGAGAACCGTCTNTTTTTTTGAGACAGGGTCTCCCTGTAGTCTCAGCTGTCCTGGAACTTGAGCTGTAGACCAGGCTGGACTTGAACTCACAGAAATCTGCCAGCCTCTGCTTCCTGAAAAGTACACTAAAACATATGTCAACTTGATGTGTAATTTATGATTATAAAGTTGTATTTCTTTTTACCTGTATGTAATTTTACTGCTAAAATGTGAATCTCAAATGTGTTTTGGAATTAACCTATAGTTTATTTTCAGACTTTGTAATTTTGGTATATGAGTGGAGTGTATATATGCATATTTAAGAGTGATTCAAATATTAAAGGAAAAAAAGACAATAAAAGTTCTCTTTAATGAAAACTACACAATCCTGATCAAAGAAAGTGAAGGAGCTACAAATAAATGGAATATATCTCATGTTCACCTATTGTAATAATGAAGATATAATAGGGTTTGATAGCCAAAATGATCAAGAAATTTTAATAACTCAATGGAAAAATTACAAAATAACTCCTTCCTTCCTTCCTTCCTTCCTTCCTTCCTTCCTTCCTTCCTTCCTTCCTTTCTTTCTTTCTTTCTATCTCTCTCTCTTTCTTTCTCTTTCTTTCTTTCTTTCTTTCTTTCTATTATTTGCTTTTTTAGAGATTTCAAGTGATTTTGAATTACAAAACAAATAAAAAATAACAATGCCCAAGGTAGAAAAATGTAGCTGAAATAATTTTCACTCTGTTTAAGAAATCAATAGTATTGGGGTTGGAGAGATAGTTCAGGGTTTAAGAGCACTGACTGCTTTTGCAGAAGGCCTGGGTTTGATTCCCAACACCCACATGCCAACTAAAAGCTGTCCATTACTCCAGTTCCAGGGGAATCTGATGCCCTCTTCTGATCTCTGTGGGCACTGCATGACACAACTGCACTTAACATGCATGCATGCAATACAACACACTTTTACACATAATAATATAAATAATAAATAAGATATTAAAAAATCAATAGTATCTTTTCAGGTTTGGTAACCTGCATGGTTTCCAATGCTGTCATGGCTCACACTATAGAACTGAATAATTTTCATTGCTTTTTGCATTTCAGGTCACTTTTTAGAAATAATTTTCCTTATTCCTGAAAGCTGTAATTTTAAAGATCTTTTCATGGTGGGGTCTTGGGGCCAAATCTCTATTTTTGTATGTCTGGATGCCTTTTGTCCTTAATTTTGTGTGTCATTAGGGCAATTTCATGGGACTCATGTAACTGACTAGACATATCTAGATGATGCTCTAAAAGTATTCTGCAAATAATTCAGTTTTAAAAGTAGTCAAAAGACTTGATAAAACATTTCTCAAGCTAAGACATAAAATGGCCAAAAGTTGTATGTGAAAGTGATAAACATTATTAATCAGCATAGAAATGAAAATCACAGTGAGATATCACTTCATTCCAATTAGAATGTTTAGTATAAAGGTTTTCAAAAGTAATTATATATGTTAGCAAGGGTCCAGAGAAAAAGAGTTTTTATATAGGTTCAAGGAAAGTGCTGATTAATACAATCCTTATGGAAATCAGTAAGAATTTTCCTTGAAAAAAGTTTAGAGTTACCATATAATTAAACAATAGATGAGAGAGGCGAGCCACAGGAAAAAAAGGGACCAGCTCCCTCTGCCATGGCCTTTTATACTGCTGCCTGCCGGCAGAAGATAACCATATTGGGTGGGCCATCCAAGGTTGAAGGTAGTCCAATCCAAAGATCGTTTTCTCTTATTTGTTGCCTTAGTCCATTCAAGTTGACACCAGGATTAACCATCACAAAACCTAACCAAAAGACACCAAAGATCTCTCACAAAAATTTTAAAACCCTAGAGAAATGAAAGAATACAATCAGAAGGTGGAAAAACCTCCCATGGTCATCGATGGGGAAAATTAATATAGTAAAATTGGTCCATTCTACCCAAAACTCCTTGTACAGATTTAATTGCAATCTCAATTAAAATCCCCAAAGAATTTTTTCACAGGGGGCTGAAAAAATTTTAATTCTTTAGAAATCCAAAAGACCCCAAATAGCCCAAAAGCACCTTGAATGAAAAGAGCAATAGAGGGCGGAATGTCTATACCAGACTTCAAACTATACTACAGGGCTATAGTCTCAATAAACAGCTTGGTACTGGCACAAAAACAAGACCTGTTGACAATGGAACTAAAACTCCGAAGATCCAAACTTGAAGCACACATAAAATTTCAGCCACCTCAGTACTTGACAAGGGGGCTAAGAAAGACACAATGAAGAAAAGACAGACTTCAGCAAGTGGTGTTGGCAACAAACTGGATTCATCCCTTAGAAGAATGAATTAAACCCCTACCTCTTCGCCCTGTTCAAAAGTAAAACTCCAGATGGATCAAAGCCTAACGTGAAAACCCCAAACTCTGAAGGTGTAGAAGAAAAAAAAAAAAAATAAAGAGAAAAAAAAAATGGGATAGGAAAACTCCTTTTTTTTTTTTTTTTTTTTTATGGAAAGGGTCCCTCCCTGTAGCTCTGGCTGTCCTGGATACTCTACTCTGTGACCAGGCTCCCAGGCTGGCGCCTCGAGCTCACAGAGCAACCTCGTTTCTCTGCCTCCCAAGTGCTAGGATTAAAGGCGTGCGCCACCGATGCCGCATTTATTTGTTTCTGTATCGTGTATCAATGTACTGTCGCATGCAGTTTGTGCACCCGTGCGTTTGTGCAATGCCCCGTGAGGGTCAGAAGAGGGCGTCAGTTCCCCTGAAATGGATTCTTCCTGGAACGTGGAGTTCGGACGGTTCTCTGCGCCATGTAGGGTGCTGGGGATCGAACCCGGGTTCCCTCTGTAAGAGCGGTGGTCAGCACTCTTAACCGCTAGGCCATCTCTCCAGCCCCGGTAAAGATTTCCTAAATCAGACAGTAGCTGTGCCAAGAATTAAGGTCAACAATCAATACAAAGGAAACTAAAAAAAACAAAAAACAAAAAAGCTTTACATCAAAAGAAACAATCAAGGAAGTTGAGAGAAAACCCACAGTAGTGGAAAGAGAAACCTTTCACTGTAGATACATCTGAACAAAGCATTGATTTCCAGAATAGTGTACATACTCAAAAAAACAAAGAAGAAAAAAAAACAAATGACCCACTCAAAAGATTTGAGCAAAGAGCTGAACAGAGACTTCACATGTGAGAATTAGAGAATGCTGAGAAAACTAAATTCACTTAGATACCTTCAACAAACCTTTGCTTATAATGAAGTTAAAATACAAATTCGAAACCACTTTAGAATCTCATCTCACTCCAATAAGACCTGGCTAGGACAAGTAAAGGACAAATGATACCAAGTGCTGAGGGGTTGTGGGGAAAAGGAAAAACTCATCCACTCTGTTGAGGAATGTTAAACTCATACGCCACTTGGAAAGCCGTGTTACGGATGTGGAGAACCTTGGAAGACTTGGAATGAACTTGCCCCGCCTCAGCTGTAACCACTCCTGGTATATGTACCCACAAGACTCCTCGTTATCACAGAGAGTATACATGCACTAGACAGGTTGTTATACATCGCGTCTTCACAAATAGTAAGGACGCTGGAACCCAAAACCCACGTGCCCCTCAACTGAAATGAGCTGAGAAAGAAAATGTGGACTCAGGTTACACATATGTAGTTCTATGCAGGGGTAAAAAAGTTGATGAACAGAATATTTTCAGGGAAACTGGCAGAGCTAGAGAGAGCAGCATGCGAGAGATGTAACAACACGGTCCAGAAAAACAAATGACAATGGTATCCCTCATCTGTGGAGTCTAGTGGCCAATTACACTAGATTCGTATGGCAAACCTGAGCAATGTCAATTGTGATCGTGAAAACAACCTGTGCTCTTATTTTGTAAATCCCATTAAAAAATAAACCAAATAAAAGAACAAACAAGAATAACTTCTTGTTTTTTGGTATTTTTTGAGACAAGGGTTCTTCCTTGTAGTTCCAGCTGGCCTGGAGCTCGCTCTGTATACCAGGTGGCCCTTGATCATCACAAGAGATCCCCTGGCTCTCCTCAGGCATTCTGGGATTAAAGCGTGTTGCACCATGCCCGGCAAACTCTTTTATTTAAAGTGTAAGAAAAACTCCTAAAAACTACGGGTAAGAGATTTTAACTGCACCAAAAATAGTACTGCTACAAGAAAATGAGGAAATTTTCCTCTAATGAATGGACAGGCCGGGAGGATTTAAGAAGGCAGAATTTAATGAATTCAAATGGGAAAATCATTAATTTAACAAGAATCATGCTACATGTCTTTGAAGAAACACAATGAGAATCTTTAATTTCAGATGAGTCAATAATTTTATTTTTATGTCTCTCCTGAGTCTGTTCTAATTAAAACAGACTGGAAAATAAATTTCAGGAAGCATTCTAAACTTTCCTTGTCTCAGTTGCAATCTTTTACTTGAGACGTATGGCTTGCCACATTAATAAAATCTTTAAAAACAATCCTTAAAAACCAATACTATGTGGTAGGCGTAAGATGATGAATAATCTTGAGTATGTATGAATCCCTAAGTGGTAAATTTAAAGGATGGGATACAGCTGGAACATGTGTATTCCATATTCATTAACGTGTGGGCTGAGATTTGGACATTTTAAAACCTAACAAAATTCTTAATTACATAACGGGATATAACACCATTAAGGAACATTTTCAAGCATATAGAAAGAACAGAAGGAACTTGCTCAAGAGTCTGTCTTCCAAGAGTAAAGACAGCTAGCCTTTCTTTCTAGGGGTTATCCACATCAGAATTTGTCACAGGATAATGACCATCTTCTTCAAAGTATTGTGTAGTATGTGTCTACCACTTGACATTTCTCTAGAATGTAATTCATGCTAATAAACCGCATCTACAGTATAAGATTGCCATGTGCCATCACTCTGTATGACCATGTTAACATTTACTGAGCAATCTCCTACCATCTGATTTAGTATTTTTTTTATTTTTATAAAATCATACTGTTAGTTGACAAAAGAAAGGAAAATTTTAGGCATTTTTGGGTAATAGGGTGGAAGTATATCTTTGAGTAATCCTGAGTAATGGATTTAAATGTTTTCACAATATTGTTGATGGTGTGGGGCACAGCTATCCTCTCAGGGTAGAGAACATGGTAGAATGTGAGAACTTGGTCTCTGGAATTGATTTCTTTGCTGTTGTCAACAGCAGTAACGGGAATTAAAGTTGACTGAGCTTTGTATGGACCAGTTGTTTTATATGCATGCCTCTTTTATTCCTCAAGATGATTTTGTGGCCTGGGTGCTAGTGTCATTCTTTTCCCCTTTCATTATCGAGTATGTTTGTTATGCTGTGCATAGCCAACTACTTCGAACGGTGAAGAGGGGAAATTTCAATAATGACATTTTCATAATAAAGTTTTGTACCCTTCTTTTTTTTTCTTTTTGAGCAGTGTCCTCCTGTAGCAGAGCTGGGTGGAACTCAATCTATGTAAAACCAGGGTGGCCTTAACTCATAGAGATCACCTGCCTCTTCCTCCTGAAAAAAAGGGCCCCAGGGGAAATTAAAAAGCAATGCACCATCTCAAGCCCAATGATTTTAAACCTTCTATCTGAATCTTATGCTTTTTTGCTGGCAAACAAAATTACTGGACATTGTATAAAGAACAGAAACAATTTTCTGTTCTTCTGGTAGGATTTAAAACGTAAAATGTACATTAAAATTGGATGGCAATTTTCTCAGCTTTTGGGTCCCTAATTATGCATAAATTTAAGATTAAGGTCCTTAGTTCATTAGGCAGAACAAATATACATTAAACAGTTTTATTAGACTGTGTCAGGGAAAAAGAATATTATAAATTCTGTCAATTCACACATTAAATAAGTGAAATCATGCTTGAGGAGAAATAGCTTGTTATTGTGCCATTTGAAGGAATGGAACATTTTAATCATCACAAATATACACCTGAGTAATGGATTTATAAGTTTCACAAATTGTTGATGGTGTGGGGCACAGCTATCCTCTCAGGGTAGAGAACATGGTAGAATGTGAGAACTTGGTCTCTGGAATTGATTTCTTTGCTGTTGTCAACAGCAGTAATGGGAATTAAAGTTGACTGAGCTTTGTATGGACCAGTTGTTTTATATGCATGCCTCTTTTAATCCTCAAGATGATTCTGTGGCCTGGGTGCTAGTGTCATTCTTTTCCCCTTTAAGTATGTTACGGATGCAGAAGTGTTATCAACAAACCAGCTCCAAATTACTTGTCCAAAGTAATTTAGTATTTCAAATCTAGATATACTATAACTAGTGACCTATGTCCTCTGAATTTCATGTTCTATTAAGTTTGTTTTTTTGTGTTTTTTTTATGTTTTCTTTCTGAAAAATTCTTAATTACCTCATCTTATCTCTCCTCTCTCTCTCCCTCTCAAGACGAGAGGGAGAGATGTTTATATGTGTATAATAAGAGCCCAATGTGCATGTTGTGTTGTGTGTGTGGTGTGAGAAGAGAGAGAGAGAGATTTTGCTTCCACTGTGATTTTTCCAGTCAACAATAATTTCTCTTCAGTATGCCTAGGTTTATATTTCATCTCCCCACATTCACCTAATGCTGTTTATGCATGCTAATCAATGCAAAGGGAAACAGGACTGTAGTCAAATGGTCCAATAGTCCCCATAAGCTTGGATCAAACTCAGTTTCCCCATCTATAAAATGTAATCAGGGAGAGAGAGATGGTGTTGATTATGAAATACTTTGTCCTCTCCAAAGGTCAGTAATTTTAAATGTTCCATATTTTTGAGGACTTGGAGATCAGGAAAATAGTTCTCTGTAAGGAACACATCAATGAACATTGTTCTACAGCAGTTCTCAATGACTGGGACTAGTCTTGATTTCCATTTCCATAGGACCCTCCCTGGCTAAGGATTACAAATGGTTAGGGAGATGATTCAGGATACAGAAGAAAGAAAATTGGACTGAAAAGAGTGAAATGGCATTATGATGGTGGCGGTTCTATTAAGAACTGTACTGTAGGGGCTGGAGAGAATGGCTAGCGGTTTTAAGAGCGCCGAACGCTCTTATAACAGAGGACCCGGGTTCGATCCCCGCACCCCACATGGCGGCTGAGAACGCGTCTGAAACTCCAATTCCCAGGAGAACTGCAGTTCCAGTGGCAATCCGAGACCCTCTTCTGACCTCGCGGCGGCATTTGCACGACCGCGGGTGCACAGACCTGCATGCAGACAGTACATTTGATACACATACGGGAAATAAAGAAAAAAAAAAAAAAAAAAAAAAAAAAAAAGACTGGTCGTAGAGCAAAAGGAGCCACTCCTCCTTACGAAATCGTCAGCATCGAACATCAGCGGGAATGACATTACCTTTCAAGATGGCTGAGGATCCTTGTCAATAAGTGGTGCTGTTCCCAGGGACTTGTTAGGTTCTGTGCTTTACCCATCTGCAGAACAGATACCAGGCCCCAGAAGAAGCAGCTAGGCAAAGAGATATAGGTCCTGGTCATGAAAGTGAGACCCTGGGGAATTTTCAGACTATGCTGACAAACTTAAATTCTAGGCTAAAAGCCAGCCCAAAAGATGGCTATCTTTTCCTAGAGGGGCATGAATGGTACAATCTATTATCTAGTCTTCGTAAATTGCATGTAAAGAAGATTATTGAATCTATCTAAATTATGTTTCCTATAGTCACTTGGTGTCATGACCATGCCAGAATTTGGGTAGTTTCATCTTCTTGAGAAAATATTTTCACATACCATTAAGTTTCTAAGAAATATATCCCGTGAGATANTTCGCAGTTCCAGGGGAATCTGATGGCCTTGTTTGCTGATCTCTGTGGGCACCTGCATGGACGACAAACTGGCACTCTAACTGCATGCATGCTAATACAACAGACTGTTTACACATAAATACGTATAAATAATAATTCGAGAGATATTAAACGATCAGCAGAGTGTAGATCTTTTTCAGGTTTGGGTAACGCTGGCAGTGGTTGTCCAATGCTGTTGCATGGCTCGCACACTTAATAGAATGGAATATTTTCATTGCTTTTTGCATTTCAGGTCACTTTTTAGAAATAATTTTCCTTATTCCTGAAAGCTGTAATTTTAAAGATCTTTTCATGGTGGGGTCTTGGGGCCAAATCTCTATTTTTGTATGTCTGGATGCCTTTTGTCCTTAATTTTGTGTGTCATTAGGGCAATTTCATGGGACTCATGTAACTGACTAGACATATCTAGATGATGCTCTAAAAGTATTCTGCAAATAATTCAGTTTTAAAAGTAGTCAAAAGACTTGATAAAACATTTCTCAAGCTAAGACATAAAATGGCCAAAAGTTGTATGTGAAAGTGATAAACATTATTAATCAGCATAGAAATGAAAATCACAGTCTGGAAAGTATCACTTTTTTATTCGGCGAGAATTAGAATGTTTAGTGATGAAAGGTTTTTCAAAAAGTTAATTATTTATGTTAGCAAGGGTCCCAGAGAAAAAGAGTTTTGTATAGGTTAAGGAAAGTGGCGATGTAAGTACATCCTTATGGAAATCAGTAAGAATTTTCCTTGAAAAAAGTTTAGAGTTACCATATAATTAAACAATGTCACTAATGGACATATCCAAAGGTAAAAAGAATAGTGTTGAGCAGTCCTCTGTATTTTTATGTTTATGAGGTAAAACTCATTCACAATAACGCAAGTGAAAGACAAAGTTAGAGGAAGCAAAGGAAACAGGCCCGTGCATATATACCAAGTATATAGTATGTATAGTATATATATATATAGATATAATTATAGTTAAAATAGAGAGAACTGATTACTACAAAGCTTTGAAGAGATGAAATTGTATCTTTTCAATAATATGGATAAACCTGGAGGAAGCTGAGGGAAGCCAAGTACAGAAAGACAGATACTATATATAATGTCTGTGCACATTCTAGAGTTGACTCCTTAGAAGTACAGAGCAGAATAGCAGTCACTGTTGGTTTGGAACAATAGAAAGAAGGGGAGGATGGGGCAATGTTTATCCATGGTACTAAACAGTAGTTCAATAAGAGAGGAAACTTGTGGTGTTGGCTAGAAGAGTGGGATGGTAATAGATCATCGGCAATTGCATGAATATATAAGATAATTTTTTTTAATCGCGTCGTACTGAGAAATAATGTAGATAAATTTCAGGAGACAATGATGCGATTAGTCACGTGCTGATTTCATCATTCCATAAGTTAGATGTATTGACACGGCTCAATAGATATGCAGGTCACATAAATAGTGCAATGATTGTCAGCCAAACGTGAAGAAAACAATTTAAAGGTTAATATTTGATTTCTTTAGTGTGGGTATTTCTGTCTTAGCAATATGGACATCTAAGGAAATGCTAAAATAAATAATGAATACATGGATAGGTTCTTGAGCATGCCAATATGAAAATAAATTATATTGACTCTTTCAGTAAAGAATAAAGTTCTTGAGTTCGGGAAACACATAGGGAAGAATCTAGAGATCCAAATAGTGACTTGGTTTTTTATATCTGACTTTTAAAGAAATTCATTTACCACCACTGCAATTTTCACCCTTCTAGAACTGCCTTTTCCTACATTATTGTTATGAAAGCACCAAGCACCCTTAGGAATATTAGAAGACACTCCAAAAAAAAAAAAAAAAAACATATATAAAAAGAGCAGCTAACAAAATCCTTAATCAATACAAACTCAATTTTATTTTCAAAAGATAGCATGAATGAAACACTTTTTAGGAGAGGTGATCATTTAATAAAACAAAATAAAAATAATAGATATTATTATTTGTAAAGCTTACTATTAAACTGCTTTATTGAGCTAAGTGAAAATGAAAAACAAGGACATTAGGACCGTGAAAACAATCTATGTAGCAACCAAAGTAAGTTCTAATTCCTAGAAGTAAAAAAGCGATTCACCAAATGCAGGGTAGGAATAGAAAACTATCACACCAAGAGCCAGGCTTTCCCACAGCCTTTGAATTTACATCTTCCTGGCTGCTGTTGAGCCTGTTTAGAGCAGCTTGGTTCCCCTGAGGTTTCCCCTGCTGTGGTGATCAATGTGAAGTGAGAAGAAACTATTTTCATTTTTATTATTATTTTATTATTTTATGTGTGTGAGCATATTGTTTGCATGTAGATTGGACCCCCCCCCAATGTCGTGCAATGTCCAAGGAAGTCAAACGAGGGCATCAGATCCCCTCGACATGTAGTTTTGGACAGCTGTTAGCCACCATGTGCATGTTGGGGATCTAACCTGGGTCCTCTTCAAGGACAAGCAGTTCAGCAATCCCTCCAGGTCCTCAAGAAAACTATTTTCACAAATCTTCTTTTCTGTAATTCCCAACATTCTATATTGGTTTAAAGAGAGATACTTCAGAAAACTTCACAGACATTTCTTTGCATTTCCTATTTCCCGTTTTGGTCTTTTCAATAATTTCATAAAATTATAACTAATTTATTTGCTGGGCTATTTTGAGCAGTTGTTCCAATGGAACTTAATTTAAACTTGGAAATAAAGTTTGGTTTTGGAAATGTTGAAAGGATAGTCAAACACATTGAGAAGGGAAATTGTGGAAATTTTTATTTAAGCATTCAGAACTGTAAACTGTTTAATTACTTTATAGGCTTTATCCATAAAAATAAGTCATTGAAATTCCTGACAGTTAATAAATATTCTAATTTAAGCTATATTAATAATGTCTCTTTAGATGACACTATTACTGTCTGATGGCATCTTCTCTCACTTTCCTCTGTATTAATGGTTGTATCAAGAAATACAGCTGCTGCCCAGAAGATTATGTTTCTCAATTCTTCTTGAAACTATTTTTGTCCACATAACTGAATTCTTGCCAGTGGACTGTGAAAAGGAGCATACAGTGCTAATTCTGGTTCTGAGACTTTGCAAAATGAACATATGTCCTTCCATATTGTGTCCTCTGCCATTTGTGTGGCTTACAGCTTTGAGGTACCAATGAGAGCAGTGCCCAAGAAAAGCAAAACTATGGAAAGAAACTGGGTCCTCGCTGACAGCAGACACTGGCCTCTCCTGCCAACCTGTGGCAAGTCTGGAGTCAGAAGCACGCTCTGTCTTCACTTGACCCCTTACTTTGGAGTCTCCGTGCTAATAGCACCTTAGCGTTTACTCTAATGCATTCCTCAATAAGCAGAGATGTTTTATCTTCTGGAACCGCAGCAATTAACTCAAAGAAACTTTATTCTCTTCACCAGGCAAAGAGGGTTAGGAAGCACAGGGTTGATTAATGTGTGTTTCCAGTTTAGGGATATTGGAACAGCTCATTAAATATATTGTTGAACTTTTGGGACCAAACATTTTAGAGAACAACATAAAGATGTTTTGCTCTTTCTACCAAATGGAACATCTTACTGATTTAAAAGTAACTTAAGATGAGCTTTTAAGTCTCAAGAGGAAGTGATATTGGTGGATGAATCCGTAAGCATAGCTTGCCTGTCTATGGATCTGCCCACTAATAGTCTAGTGGTGGGTGTGAAGAATGAACGTTTTATGATATACTGTAAATCTCATTAAAATGATGCCCATTATATTGTAGTGGAATTATATAGCAAACCAGAGTTGGCAAAGGTAAAGCTAGAATGTAAGATGATGGAAATAATAGTAGTAAATGTAAAAAGGTTTGCATATAGATAAAAGAATAAAATGCAGGAAAAATGTGAATTACTGTATGTAACACAGAAGAAAATCAGGGAGTGTAAAAATACAGTGGGGCTGTGAAGACAGTTCAGTCAGCAAAGTGCTGGCGGTGTGAAGTCAAGAACCTAAGCTCCGACTCCCAGCACCCATGGAAAATTCCAGGTAGTGTGCAGCTGTAACCCCAAGACTGGGAAAATGGAGACAGGAGCATCCCAGGAGCTTGCTGTCCTTCCAGTCTAGCCAAATGGGTGCACTTCAAGATAGGAAGACACCCACAGCCAACCTCAGCTCGTTATGTGCACATACTTCCCCAACACACACACACACACACACACACACACACACACACACACACACACGCACTCCTCCAGATATACTATTGATCTAAGCATCATGCTCTTTGGGAAGCTCCCAGGGAGATCTCTGCTTTCAGCTCCATCTCCGCGTAGCCCCGTGTGGTCCTTGTGGCAGCCTAATTCCAGATCTTCATTTTCACAAAGCCATCTTCTAATCATGTGTGTCCATACCTTCACAAACAATGTCTTCCTTCTTCCTTCAGCACACCAGTGATATTACATTCTGGGTCTGCCTTCCTGCACTATGACCTCATTTGAATATGACTAATTACATCTTCTTTGACTTAGTTACCAAACATGTCAAAACATGGTGTATGGAGGTTGTGAGTTTAACACATCTTTCTGTTAAAACATCATTCAATCCATAATATCCATTATAGGGACTTAATTTTCCAAAGTGGAAAATAATGCACTAATAAAGTTACCATATTTCATTCCTTGAAAAAAAATTTAGGGCTCAGTGGTTAAGAACACTGTTGCAGATGACTGTAGGTTTATTGTATATGGCTTTAATTGTGTTGAAGAAAGTTTCCTCCAGTCCAGTTCCCTCCAGGACTTTAAACATGAAGGCATGGTGGATTTTGTTGAAGGCCTTTTCTTCATGGGTTGAGATGACTGTGTGTTTTTTTTTGTCTTTCCATCTGTTTATGTGCTTTATGACATTTATTGATTTACATATGTTGAACCATCTCTGGATCTCTGGTATGAATCCTGCTTGGTCATGGTGAATGATCTTTTTGATATTTGCCTGTATGCGGTTTGCAAGTATTTTGTTGAGAATTTTTGCATCTATGTTCATTAGTGAAATGGGTCTACAGTTTTCCTTTTTGGTTGTATCTTTGCCTGGTTTTGGTACTAGAGTGATGTTGGCTTCACAGTAGGAATTTGGGAGATTTCTTCTGTTTCTATCCTCTTTAATAATTTGAGTAGTACTGGCTGTAGGTCTTCTTTAAATTTTTATAGAATTCTGCAGTGAATCCATCTGGACCTGGGATTTTTTTAGGTGGAAGGCTTTTTATTACAGTTTTTATTTCCTCATTTATTATGGGTCTATGTAAGCTGTCGATTTCTTCTTGGTTAAGTCTTGGTGGATTCCATGATGTCAGGTATTCATCCATTTCTCTTAGGTTTTCAAATTTAATAGAGTATAGGTTTTTGAAGTCTGCCATAAGATTGTCTGAATCTTTTCAGTATCTGTTGTCATGTTTCCCTTTTCATCTCTAATTTGGTTAATTTGGAGCTGCTTTTTCCTTCTTTTACTCATTGGGCTAGAGGTCTACCTATCTTTTTATCGTTTCAAAGAACCAGCTCTTGGATTCATTTTTTTTTTTTTTTGTACTGTTCTCTTTGTTTCCATTTAATTGATTTTGATTTTTTTTGTATTGTTCTCTTTGTTTCCACTTCATTGATTTCTGCTTTGACTTTTGTTGTTTCTTCCTGTCTGTCAGGTTTAAGATTCATTTGTTGCTGCCTCTCAAATGTTTTTAGTTGCAGTGTTAAGTAATTTATTTGTGCTCCTTCTGTTTTCTTAATGTAAGCACTTAGGGCTATGTATTTTCCTCTCAGGACTGCTTTTAAGGTGTCCTATAGGTTTTGCTGTGTTGTGTCATCCCTTTCATTGAATGCCAGGAATGCTTGTATTTCTTTCTTTCTTTCTCCTTTGACCCATTCACTATTCAGTAGTGTGTTTAGTCTCCATGTGTTCTGTAGTTAGTTGGGCTCTTTCTGGTGTTGATATTAAGCTTTGTTATGCTGTGATTAGATAAAATCCATGAAATTATTTAAATTTTTTGTATTTGCTGAAGTTTGCTCTGTGTCAATTTTGAGAATGTTCCATGGGGTGCTGAATAGAAAGTATATTCTTGGGTGTTTGGGTGGACTATTCGGTAGAAGTCTGTTAGGTCCATTTGGTGTATCATATTGTTCAGTTCTGATGTCTCTCTGTTTATTCTTTGTCCAGGTGACCTGTCCAATGGGCTTAGTCTTAAGTTTGGCTCACAGTACCCATATGGAAGCTACAACTATCTGTAACTCCAGTTTGATAGATTCTGACACACTCTCCTGACCTCCACAGCTATTGTATTGTGTAACATAGGTGCACAACATACATGCAGGAAAAACACTCATATACCTAAATAAACAAAAATAATTTAAAATATATTTTAAAGAAGTGAAAAACGAGTTTTGTAACAAATAAAAGTTTTAATATAGTTAAATTTTAAACTAATCTTGTACTATTTTAAATTAAAGTAAAATGTGTCAGATCCTTTTAGACTATTTTTTAAAATTTTTTTTTTTTTGGTCTTTTT
Source organism: Rhizomys pruinosus (assembly GCA_009823505.1). Lineage (NCBI taxonomy): Eukaryota > Metazoa > Chordata > Mammalia > Rodentia > Spalacidae > Rhizomys > Rhizomys pruinosus. The sequence goes on from VZQC01009117.1 coordinate 1,548,142, forward strand.
GAGACAGGGTCTCCCTGTAGTCCCAGCTGTCCTGGAACTCACTCTGTAGACCAGGCTGGCCTTGAACTCACAAAGATCTGCCTGCCTCTGCTTCCCGAGTGCTAGGATTAAAGGCGTGTGCCACCATGCCCAGCTAGACTACTTTTGCTTTCCATTTAGTTATCTCTATCTGCACACTTCCTTCCTGTTCTAGAAATGACCTTGAAGACTGAGTGGTCCCAACATGAAAAGACTTGGAGCTTTTAAAAGCCAATTCTACTTGTCAAATTCAAACACGTCCATATGCTCTATAAGAAGAATGTGAAGGTGGACTCAAACAAATAGTGTACTAATACGAAGTCACCAAGACCAAAAATAAAAACGCGCTTTCAATAAGTTAAGAGGTTTCTACTCTTAAAGATTTTTTAAATCGATTTCTAAATAAGTTCTAAATCCTACAAAATAACCCAGTGTTTATAATATTAGAGGCTAACAAAAGCAGATTATTTGGAGTATTGGGGTATTTTATTTGGCTAATCTCTTAGCATATAATTTAAGTTTTTTGTATGGGCTTTGAAATTAAATCTCTTCCATTTAGTTTTCTGGTTCCCTGAGTAGCTTTATTTGTGTAGGAACCAGTGGAAACTTGTCTAAACCTTTTTCTTATGAAACTAGGGAGAGTTTTGACAGTCTGGCTTCTATCTTGAATTTTGTGGCACATCTGTAGTTATAAATATAGAATTTCAGTTATGTAAATCACCTTGAAAATGTCTTTTAAAAGTGAAAAAAAAAACAATTTATCCACCTTACATTTTAGTAATAGTCCTGTGACTTAGATCTATGCTGACAAAACCAAAAAAAAGCCGTATTACCTGCCTCCATTTTAAAAGTGAGGGCCACATAAAGGATTTCAGTTTCTTCAAGGGAAATAATAGTATGCCTAATTATGCTGAAATTCTAGAAAATAGAGAAAACAGAGTGCACAGAGCTTAGATTGGGGGATTTCACTGGACCATCTGAGGCACAGGTAGGGGCCGGGCAGTTCAGCTACGTGGATTGTTGGATAATTGAATCATTGTCTTGTGTGGCTGTGGGGGAGGAGTTGACTTGCCAGCCTATAAAAAAAAAAGCTGTTGCCACCGTGAGACTCCAGTGCACAGAGCTTAGATGGGGGATTTCACCTGACCACCTGAAGCACAGAGTACACCCCCCCCCTACAGGAACTGGAATTGTTGAGGGAGTGAACAAATGGGACCATGATTCTGGGGAACAAAGCAAGGCAATAAAAGAAACAACCTGAGACAACTCCAGTCCCTCATCACCAAGCCCTACAAACAACCTAGGGGAACTGGCTGGCAGGAAGCAGAGTGAGCACAGTGCTCAGCAGGGTACTGACTGGGTTGTTGCCTATCCGGTTTTTGGAGAACCTTCAAAACAGAAAGGGAAGAGTGAGTTAGTCTTCTAATATATAACCAAAATTGAAACCCTGAAACCTAGACAAGTCAACAATCTGTAAACAAGGAGGAAAAAAATGAAGGCATCTGAAAGAAGCAAGCAAAGCAAACCTTCAATACAGTGAGGAAACAGTTGAGATTCACATCATAATATAAGCAAGAAAGAAACCCACATGCCAATAGCACAATGAAAGAGCAACATGGGAAAAGTACAGAATAATTTCACACCAAACTCTCTCATACCTATAGAAGTTTTCTACAATGAGATATCCCTAGAGGTAACTCAGGACACAGATCTTAGAAGAAAAATTGCAGACATATTCAAAGAAATAAAAGAATATAAAGAACAAGTCAGAGAACTAAGGAGAGAGAATGAAAAACTCAAGAAGGACATTCTTCAGAAAGAAGTAAAGGGAGAGAATGAGAAACTCTAGAATGAACGACAGGGAGAGAATGACAAACTCCAGAAGGAAGTTGAAACACTGAACAGATCCCATGCCGAAAGAAAAAAGGAAACTAACCAGTGAAGCAAAAAGTTACAGGAAGAGATTGAAAAGCTCCAAAAGGAAGTAGAAATACTAAAGAAATCACAGGATGAAATGAAAAATGAAATAGAACACTCATCCAATCAAGAATAAAGGATGGGAAAAAAATCTTCAGAAGTAGAATGGAGAAAGCAGAAAAAAAGAATATCAGATCTGGAGGATAACACAGAATAGCTAAAAATCTCCAGTAAAGATTATGAAAAAATTTTAAAACACACAAAAGTGAAATAACACAGAAATGTGGAACACTATGAAAAGATCAAATCTCCACATCACAGGAATAGAGGAAGGAGAAGAATCCCAAGAGAATGGTATTGATCAGATCTTTGAAAGAATAATAGATGAAAATTTTCCCAAACTAAAAAAAGACAAACCCATACAAATAATAAGAATCACATAAAACTCCAAATAGACAAGATCAGAAAGGAAAATCCCCATGCCATATCATAGTTAAAATACCAGATGCACAAAACAAAGACAAAATTCTGAAAGCCACAAGAGAAAAACCACAAGTTACATATAAGGGGGAACCCATCAGAACTACAGCTGACTTTTCAGTGTAAACTATGAAAGCAAGAAGAACATGGAGCAAAGTATTCCCAGTGCTAAACAGGTATAGATGACAACCCAGGTTACTATACCCAGCAAAAATGTCAATTATACTTGGGTTGGTTCCAGCTCTTCGCTATTGTGAAGAGAGCTGCAATAAACATGGCTGTACATGTATTTCTGTGGTAGGAAGAGTATGATGGATATATTCCCAGAAGTGGTATAGCTGGGTCAGGTGGTAGGCTCATTTTGAGTCTTTGAAGGTTCTCCATACTGCTTTCCATAGTGGTTGTACAAGTTTGCCTTCCCACCAGCAGTGGATGAGTCTTCCCCTTTCTCCACACCCTCTCCAGCATTTAGTATCATTTGAGTTCTTGATCGTTGCCAGCCTTATCGGGGTGAGATGATAGCTTAAAGTGGTTTTAATTTGCATTTCCTTAATTATTAAAGATGTTGAACACTTTTTTTAAAATTTTATTTATTATTTTATTTTATTTATTTTTGTATGTGTATGAATGTACTGTCTGCATGTAGGTTTGTGAACCCGTGTCATGCAATGCTGCAGATGTCAGAAGAGGGTCTCGGATTCCCCTGGAACTGGAGTTTCAGATGGTTTTCGGCCGCCATGTGGGTGCTGGGGATCGAACCCAGGTCCTCTGCAAGAGCAGTCGGTGCTCTTAAACATGGCTATCTCTCCAGCCCTGTTGAACACTTTTTAAAATGTTTCTCAGCCATCTCTATTTTCTCACTTGTGAAGTCTCTGTTCAGCTCTTTACTCCATCTTTTGAGTAACTCATTTGTTTCCTTACATGTTTGTTTTTTGAGTAGTTTTGCCACAGACTGTCCCAGCGGGGGGTTTCCTCTGACTGTGGGAAACGGGGTCTTGGATAGGAGGGCTCAGGTTCGGTGATGTCAGACAGAAACGACACCAGAATAGGTTTTGGATCTGCTGCGTTTTACTGAGAGTAATTCAAAGTTTTTATACCAAGAGAGCAGGGAAAGCAGATAAGGATTAGCACTTCTCTCAGGAACAAAAGGCTTATTGCTAAAGGAACTCACACCTTGGTTTTCAAGGACAGCAAGCCAATTAAATTTACACATCAATCAGAAGCGCTTACATATGGTATACTACTCACGCTGTCTTGGCAGGGGAGATAAGCAACAAAACAGCAGTTATAAAACCACAAACTATGAACAGTTTGTTTTATGAGATGTGAGACTTTGTTTCTCTTTGAAGTTTCAATTTGGTTCTTTCTCATCCTTCCAGGCATCCGTCTCCCAAGGCCACTTGTTATCTCTAGGCTGTAATTCAAGCCATGGCCTGGGAAAGCCTTTAATTAGCTCCATTTTTCTTAAAGGAGAAGCCCGCCACGTGCCTCTAACTAAGTATTACACTTTAACATGCATAACTGTAACTAAGACTTCTATTTTACTAATTTTATCAGATGTAGCTCCTTGCTTAAGGGACTGAGCCTTTATTCTTATTAAATCTGGAAAAACACTTTTATTATTTATAACTGACCTATGATATCACTCAGTGTAATGTTTTTCATTCATATCTTTGTGGGGACTTCTAGGACAAAAGAGCCTTTAGATACTGTTTCTCTGTATGATTTTGCTTAGGTTCACAAAGCTTCTGTTCACCTGATTTATTTCCAGACACATTTAACTGTCCCTTGTCTGGGACTGAGGTTGTGCTGTACTCAGGAAAAGAATCAAAAGACAGTGTGCGAACTCCAGTTCCCAAGAAGCATAACATCTTTGTAGCACGTCGTGATCTTGGAAGCTAAGGCCGAGCATTCTGCCAGGGACCACCAGGGAGATTAGCCTCGAAAGACACATATCTCCCATCTGTTATTATGACTTTTGTCATTGCTCACACAGACAATGCTGGAGTTGGTGTGGCATAGTTTATGTATTCTGGAAGTTAATGCTCTGTCAGATGTGTCAGTGGTGAAGGTTTCCTCCCACTCTGTGGGTTTTCTCTTCATTTCCCTGATTGTTTCTTTTGCTGTACAGAAACTTTTGAGTTTAATGAGGTCCCACTAGTCAATTATCAACCTTATTTCCTGTGCAGCTCCCATCTGATTACTTATTCCTCATGATCTTGAAAGATAACTGTGCTCTTGCATTGTAGATCCCCAAACAGGTTCTAGAGCTTACCTAACATTTATTTTCAGTCCTTGGGTTTTCTGTACATGATGGAGAGTATGTGTGCATATTTTAGAGTAATATGGGATTAAAATGGAAAGATGCGAAATCAAGAAATGAGATATGGAAATAACATACAGTTTGTTTCCAAATGATACAATTTTAATATAGGTGCAATGTAAAAGGCTGGTGCAACTTAGCATTTCTGGGTGCTTAAGGACCATACTTAATGCCCATACCAATTTGGCCGAGGGACCTAAGGGATAACTTTGTTCCTTCCCCTCAGAGGTCAACTAAGTCTTAGGGAATTATGCATGGGGGCATCTCTTGAAATGTCCTGCAAATGTGGGTCACCAGTCTTCCTGTTCAGGGAAGTCTTGGAGAGCCACTAATGGGACTTCATCCAGTGTCCAGTCTATAAAGAGGAAAGTCTGCTCAAGCTTCAGAAAAGGAAGCCTGGTCTAGCAAGACCTGGTTTTGTCCTCGAGTGGATGGAGCTGGCAAATAATAAGCTGAAAGGAGCAAGGTGCTCCCACCTTCCACCCCCCCCAAAAAAAACCCAAGAGACTTCTGAGGACCAGATCCTCAATTGACCTTGAGAAAACAAAAACCTTGGTTAATGTGGGCTAACTGTGTGGCCTTAAGCATCCAAAAGGAAAGTACAACCAGAAATAAATAATCAGTAACACTAGAGAAACCGACTGCAGACATAGAACCTGAGATATTAGTAAAGAGACAAAAAGAAAAAGGAGAGAGTACTGTTGTTTGGCCTTTCTTCAATTCTTACTGGCAAGTGCATCAACTCTGGCTGCCACCGCTTTTGGCACTCCTCAAAAACATGATGCACAGCTTTGTAACCTTCCAATATGGACTGAGGACTCAGGTCTCTCCAAGAAACCTCCAAACCTTCAATGCCAGATGGAGACTACTGAGATACCCACCTTGTGGAGTAAACAGCTAAGGGGATGTCAGCCTTGTCAGAATATAGACTACCTGGGCTGTATCATGGAGGCCAGTGCAGGGGGATCAAGACAGGATGCGTGCTTACTGGACTTCATTTGGGGGACCATGGGAGGGAAAGACCCCCCCACCTGTGGAGCAAAAGTGCAGGATTGATAGTTGTTTGGGATTGCCAAGTAGGAACTTTTGAGCACTTCCTTAAGGAAACATGACATCTTTTAGGAAAAAAAATCCTACAATTCAAGTGATATGTGTATATATGTATGTATAGACATATACTTATGTATATATAACTATGTACATATACGTATATATACTGTAGCAATACAAGTTGGAAAAAACACCAACAAAAGAACTGAAAAAAACCTCTGGAAATATTCAGGAAGAGATACAGGACATGTATGGCAGAGGGCAGGGACTTGGGTGGGGTGGGGGGGCATGGAAAGGGAAGTGATTCTAGATTCAATTGAGAAATGATGTATGACCTATGGAAAAAGTTTAATAATAAAAAAATTCTTTATATTAAAAAATGTCAGTTATAACATGGCCAGAAAACCAATCCTTCAGAGAATACTTGAAGCAATTCAAAGGACAGAGGAGAGGAGCAACTATCCATGGGCACCTAGAAAGAGAAATTAATAAAAGCATAACTATGGAAGTAGAAACCTAGACCAAAAATGCAAAAGGATAATAAGGTGAAAGAAGCAAAAACAATCTCTCAATTATAACCTTGGACTAAACTCCCCAATCAAAAACAGACTGTGAGAATGGATTAGGAAACAAAACCCATATATATGCTGTCTTCAAGAAACCCATCTCACTCTTAAGGATAGTCACCAACTTAAGATGAAAGGATGGAAAAAAAAATATTCCAAGTAAATGGTACCAAAAAAGCAAGGAGGAGTTGCTATTTTAATATCAGACAAAATAAACTTCAAAGTAAAAGTAATCAGAAGAGACAAAGATGGTCATTACATCTTTATCAAAGGAACAATTAACCATGAAGATTTCATAATCATGAAAATATATGCACCAAAGTCTGCTGCACTGAACTTTATAAAGACAATTCTCCAGGACCTCAAGGCAAAGATTAACTCCAGCACATTCATATTAGGGGACTTCAATGCCCCACTGAACCCTTACGACAGGTCAACTGGACAAAGAATAAACAGAGAGACATCTGAACTGAATAACACCACACATCAAATGGACCTCACAGACATCTACTGAGTATTCTACCCAAGCACCAGAGAATACACTTTCTACTCAGGACCCCATGGAACATTCTCCAAAATTGACCACATACTGGGACACAGGAAAAAACTCAACAAATACAAAATGATTGAAATAATTTCATTCATTTTATCAGAACACAGTGCAATAAAGCACAATATCAAACCAGCATAAGCCCCACTATCTATAAGAACATATGGAGACTAAACTACACACTCCTGAATAATTAATGGGTCAAGGAAGAAATAAAGAAATAAAAGCATTCCTGGAACTAAATGACAATGACAATACAACACAACACATCAAAACCTGTAGGATAAAATCCATCATAAGAGGGAAGTTTATAGCCTTAGTTACCTACATTAAAAAATAAAAACAGGGCTGGAGAGATGGCCTAGCGGTTAAGAGCGCCGACCACTCTTGCAAAGGACCCGGGTTCGATCCCCAGCACCCACATGGCGGCCAAGAGCTGTCTGAAACTCCAATTCCAGGAGAACTCCAGTTCCAGGGGAGTCCGACACCCTCTTCTGACCTCTGCGGAATTGCACGTCACAGGTGCACAGACTTGCATGCAGACAATACATTCATACACATATGGAAATAAATAAAATTTAAAAAATTAATAAAAATAAATAAATAAATAAAAACAAAATAAAACAAAACAAAAACAACAGAAAGAGCACAAATAAATTATCTAACATTGCAACTAAAAACACTTGAGAGACAACAACAAATGAACCCTAAACCTAACAGACAGGAAGAAATAACAAACAAACAAACAACAAAAAAGGAGCAGAAATCAATGAAATAGAAATAACGAAAACAATACCAAGAATCAATGAATCCAAAAGTTGTTTCTTTGAAAGAATAAACAAGATAGACAGACCTCTAGCCCAGTTAACCAAAAGAAAGAAAGAGCAACTCCAAATTAATAGAATTAGTGATGAAAGGAGAAATATCACAACAGACAACAAAAAGACACAGACAATCATAGGAGACTACTTTAAAAACCTATATTCTACTAAGTTTGAAAACGTAAGAGAAATGGATGAATATCTGAAATCCTAGGATTCATCAAAGCTTAACCAGGAACATATGGACAGCTTAAACAGACCCATAACATATGAAGAAATTGAAGATGTAATAAGAAACCTCCTGACAACAAAAGCCCAGGCCTGGATGGTTTCATGGAAGAATTCTATAAAACATTTCAAAAAGCATTACAACCATTATTACTCAAACTGTTCAGAAAGATATGAACAGAGGGAAATCTCTCAAATTCCTTCTACAAAGCCATCATCACTCTAATACCAAAACCAGGCAAAGCAAGCAAAAAGGAGAACTATAGACCCATCTTATAAATCAACACAGATGCAAAAATTCTCAACAAAGTACTTGCAAACCACATACAGACACACATCAAAAAGATCATCCATCATGACCAAGTTGGATTCATACCAGAGAGGCAGGGATGGTTCAACACACAAAAATCAATAAATATTATAAAAAAACATAAATGGAGTGAAAGACAAAAACCACATGATCATTTCAAATGATGCAGAAACAGCCTTCGACAAAATCCATCATCCCTTCATGCTTAAAGTCCTATAGGGAATTGGATTGGAGGGATCATTCCTCAATGTAATCAAAGCCAAGTACAAGAAACCCACAGCCAACATCATCCTAAATGGAGAAAGGTCAGAAGCATTCCCCTTAAAGGTGGGAACTTGGCAAGGCTGTCCCTATCACCACTCCTCTTCAATTTAATGCTTGAAACACTCACTAGGGCAATAAGACAAGAAAAGGAAATTAAAGGAGTACTAATTGAAAAAGAAGAAGTCAAACTATCCCTTTTTGCAGAAGATATGATAATTTACCTAAGGGATGCTAAAAACTCCACCAGAAAACTCCTAGAAATGATTAAGAGTTTCAATAAAGTGGCAGGATACAAAATTAACCTACAAAAGTCAGTAGCCTTTCTTTACACCAACAACAAGCAACTGAAAAAGGAAGACCTTCCCACTCACAATAGTCTCAAAAACAATGAAATACCTAGGAACAAACCTAAACAAAGACACCGAAGGTCTCTACAACAAAAATTTAAACCCCTGAAGAAGGAAATTGAAGAAGATATCAGAAGATGGAAAGATCTCCCATGCTCATGGATTAGAAAAACTAATATAGGAAAAATGTTCATTCTATCCAAATTAATATACAGATTCAATGCAATCCCAATTAAAATCCCCAAGACTTTCTTGACAGGCTTTGGGAAAAAAATCCTTAATTTCAAATAGAAAAACAAGAGACCCCGAATAGCCAAAGCAACCCTGAGCAAAAAGAAAAATACGGGGGGGATCTCTATACCAGATTTCAAGCTATACTACAGGGCTATAGTCATAAAAAGAGCTTGGAACTGGCACAAAAACAGACCTGTAAACCTAAGGAACAAAACTGAAGATCCGAACTTGAGCACATACATTTTCAGCCACCTCATATTTCACAAGGGGGCCAAGAAGACACAATGGAGGAAAGAGAGCATCTTCAGCAAATGATGTTGTCAAAACTGAATCACCACTTGTAGAAAAATAAGGTTAAACCCCTACTTCTTGCCCTGTGGAAAAATCAACTCCAAATTGATCAAAGACCTCAACATGAAGCCAAAAACTCTGAAGGTGATAGAAGAAAAAGTTGGCAGCAACTTCCAAGACATAGGTGTAGGAAAAGAGTTTCTAAATCACACAGCATGTGTGCAGAGAATAAGGTGGACAATTGGCAAATGGGACCTCATTAAACTCAAAAGCTTCTGTACAGCAAAAGAAACAATCAAGGAAGTGAAGAGAAAACCCACAGGGTGGGAGGCAACCTTCACTGTTAATACATCTTACAAAGCACTAACTTCCAGAATATATAAACTACTCAAAAATCAAAGAAGAAAGAAAACAAATGACTCACTAAAAAGATGGACTAAAGAGCTGAAAAAAGACTTCACAAGTGAGGAATTAGGATGGCTGAGAAACATCTTAAAAAGTGTTCACTGTGCTAATAATTAAGGAGATGTAAATTAGAACCATTTTAAGATATCATCTCACTCTGATAAGACTGGCCAGGATCAAGATAACAAATGATACCAAATGCTGGATAGGTTGTGGGGAAATGGAAACACTCATTCACTGCTGGTGAGGATGTAAACTCGTACAACCACTATGGAAAGCAGTGTGGAAAACCCTTAAAGACTCAAAATCAGCCTACCAACTGACCCAGTCATACCACTCCTGGGTATTTACCCATAAGACTCATCTTACCACAGAGATACATGCACAGCCATATTTATTGCAGCTCTCTTCACAATGGTGAGGAGCTGGAACCAAGCCAAGTGCCCCTCAACTGACGATTGAATAGAGAAAATGTGGTACATCTACACAATGGAGTTCTATGCAGCAGTAAGGAAAGATGACATCATTAACTTTGCAGGTAAATGGATGGAACTAGAAGATTTTATGCTAAGTGAAGTAACACAGTCCCAGAAAAGCAAAGGATGAATGGTATCCCACATCTGTGAATCTTAGCACCAAGTACCTAGTTGTAAGGCAAACTGATTAATGTTGATGTTATATTTCTCATGATCTGAAAACAACTGTGCTCTTATATTATGAATCCCTTAACAGGTTCTAGAATTAAGCTATGATTTATTTTCCGACTTAGGAATTTTTGGTATATGGATAGAGGTTATCTATGCATAAAATCAAAAGAATGAGAAAAAAACTAGTTTTTCATGACATATCTAGCCACAGTATTTATTTAATGCAAGTGCTTATTAGTATTTCTTATACAAGCCTGCTTGAGCTTTAGTTCAAGCCTTTCCTAAAATATTATACAATTAAAAGTATCAGATTGGTGTAACTTATCCTTTCTGGGTGTTTAATGACCATACTCAATGTGCATACATATTTGGCCTAGGGACGTAAGGGATAACTTTGTTCCTTGCCCTCATAGATCAACTAATTCCCAGGGGATTATGTATGGGGGCATCTCTTAAAATGCCTTGCAAATGTAAGTTACCAGTCTTCCTGTGCAGGGAGGTCTTGGAGTTCTACAAATGGGACTTCAGAGGTGTCCAGTCTAAAAAGAGGAAAGTTTGCTCATGCTTCAAAAGTGAAGTCTGGTCTAACAAGACCTGACTTTGTCCTCGACTGGATGGAACTGGTAAATTAAAAACCAAAAGGAGCCAGAAACTCCCCACCACCCCCAATCCCAAGTGACTCTTAAGGACAAGTTCCTCAACTGATCTAGAGAAAACAAAAACCTTGGTTAGTCTAGGCTTAGTACATGGCCTTAAACATCCAAAAGGAAAGTATAACCAGAAAAAAAACAGTATCAGGCTGGTGTATCTTAGCCTTTCTGGACACTTAATGACCATTCTTAATGCTCATACAAATTTGGCAAAGTGTCTTAGGGATAATTTTGTTCCTTGCCCTAGGGGGTCAACTAAGCTCCAGGGGACTATGCGTGGGGGCATCTCTTGAAATGTCCTGCAAATGTGAATCACCAGTCTTTCTGTGTAGGGAGATCTTGGAGATCCACTAATGGGACTTCAGCCCGTGTCCAGTCTATAAAGAGGAAAGTCTGCTCATGCTTCATAAAGGGAAGCCTGGTCTAGCAAGATCTGACTCTGTCTTCAAGTGGATAGAACTGGTAAACTAAAAGAAAAAAGGAGGCAGGGGCTCCCTCCCCCTGCAAAACCTGAGGACCAGATCCTCAACTGACCTTGAGAAAACAAAAACCTTGGGTTATCTGGGCTAACTGTGCAGCCTTAAACATCCAAAAGGAAAGTATAACCAGAAATAATTAGTAAGGCCTGAGAAATTGTACTTCATGTATAAAACTTAAGACCTTAGTGAAAAGACAGTAAGTAAAAATAATGAAAGAATATAAAGAAAACATAACCCATCCTCCTCAGAACCCATCCTCCTGGTAACCTCCCTGCCGTAGTTCAGATCTCAGCTGTCTCTATAGAGACATGTAATAAAAGCTCTGGCGGTAAGATGTGGGAGTGCAGCTCCTGGGGGAGTTGTGGACTCTGAGCCATTGTGCCAGGATGTCTTCCAAGCTTCGCGAGGACACCCCAGAAGTGTCTTGGCGCTGGCTTCTTTCTCTGTTAGCTTTCTATCTGTGACCTCATCGGTTATTCTCCTATAACCCTCTGCTCCCTAGATATGATGCTACCTTGTCACAGGCCCAATAGTAGTGGAAGCAGTTGATAATAGATTGGAATTTTTGAAAACATCATTAAAATAAGCTCACTTTATAGTTAACAATTCAAGACAACGCAATGGCAATGGAAAGAATATTAACAAAATTGTTTATTTCTGAAATATTGTATTTGAAGGCTAGAGCAGTAAATAAACTCACAAATTACAAAGACTATGGTCAGCATTATAATTATTCACTCCTAAAAAAAAAAATAATTATTCACTCCAACTCTATAAATAAAAAACCCTTAAAATAAGCTTTTCATATTATATCAGCAACTATCTACCTAAGAACATTAATGTGCATTTATTTCCTACTGAGTTTATATGAAATATCTTATGGAAGTATCTTTCAAATCTGTATCTCCAGAATAGACCTTGACATATGCAAGATTCCTAACAAAATTTTTAGCTAACTGTCAACTGACTATTTGTATTAATCCTCCAGTATTCATAGCCATCTTAATTAATGATATGATAGTCTTTGGAGTTTGTTTTTACTGAGAAAAGTGTGGTGTTCTCCTGAAATGATCAATAACTTTATAAGAAAGAGAGATGTGTATCTATCTTTACACTATGTATGACAAAAGCAAGAAGGTGCGTTCAAATCAGAGACATGATCCCTTACTAGCAACTGAATTTGATTGCAGCATGATCTTGGATGTACTCATGTCTAGAACTGTAAGAACTATAATCACCTGCCACAGACAAAGTTTTTGTCAATGATGTTTTGGAACATATAGGATTATAAAGGAACTGCAAAATTCCTTTTTCCTAGATGCAAATATCATGAAGTCATAGAAAATATAAAGTCATGAGGGGGTTGTCTTTCTGAGGCCTTTTGGGCGGGACCTGGGTGCCAGGCCAGAGGGTCTGGAGATTCGGGCCAGGGCCAGAGCATCTGCACCTTTGGGCGGACTGCCTGGAAGTCACCTGGGCAAGTAGCTTGGGAGCTGGGCTCCTTCCGGGGCTGCAGCTAGGGGGTTGTGTCTCTGAGGCCTTTTGGGCAGGACCCGGGTGCTGGGACAGAGGGTCTGGGGATTCGGGCCAGGGCCAGAGCATCTGCACCTTTGGGTGGGTTGCCGGGGTGAGGGCTAGATCAGATATACATGTATATATATATATATATTTCCCCCCCCCAACATCGGTGAGAATCCAAGTGGCCTTTTTTTTTGGAGAACCTTCAGAACAAGAAGAGAAGAGTGCTTTGGCTCCCAATATCCAATCTAGCAACAAAATTGAAAAGTAGACAAGTCAATACTCCATAAACAAGGAGGAGGAAAGGGGGAAAAAAAAGCATCTGAAGGAGGAAAGCAAAACCATCCATTATTTGTGATCTGAACCACAAAAGGGAAGCCCACATGCCAGGGACACGATGAAGGGACAACATGGGAAAGGCACAGGATAATCCTGCACCAAGCTCTACCAAACCTGTAGGAGACAGTTACAATGGGAACCCCTTGGAGGAGACCCAAGGAACAGATCTTAGAGGAATAATTGCAGACCTATGCAGAGAAATTAAAGAACATAAAGAGGAATTCAGAGAACTAAAGAGAGAGAATGAAAAACTCAAAAAGGCCCTAGAAGGATACAATGACAAACATGAGAAAGAATTAAAGGAACAGATTGACAAACTCCGGAAAGAACTAGAGGGAGAAAAAAATAAAGAATATAGAGAACTAAAGAGAGAGAATGAAAAACTCAAAAAGGACCTAGAGGGATACAATGACAAACTTCAGAAAGAACTAAAGGAACAGACCAATAAACTCCAGAAAGAACTAGAGGGAGAAAAAAACAAACTCCGAAAGGAAGTAGAAACACTGAAAAAGGAAGCCAACCAACGAAGTAAGGAGCACCAAGAAGAGATTGAGAAGCACCAAGAAGAGATTGAGGAGCTCAAAAAGGAAATGGAAGTACTAAAAAAAACACAGGATGAAATGAAAAAGGAATTAGAACACACATTCAATCAAGAAGAAAGGAAAGGAAAAAGCCTCAGAAGTAGAATGGAGGAAGCAGAACAAAGAATATCAGATCTGGAAGATAACACAGAGCAATTAAAAAGCTCAAATAAAGACTATGAAAAATTTAAAAATACACAAAAGTGGAACAACCAGGAAATATGGGACACTATGAAAAGATCAAACCTCCGCATCATAGGAATAGAGGAAGGAGAAGAATCTCAAGAGAATAGTATTGATCAGATCTTCAACAGAATAATAGATGAAAATTTCCCCAAACTAAAAATAGACAAACCCATACAAATACAAGAAGCACATAGGACCCCAAATAGACAAGATCAGAAAAGAAACACCCCACGCCATATCATAGTTAAAATGCTAGATGCCCAAAACAAAGACAAAATTCTGAGGGCTACAAAAGAAAAACAAGTCACATACAAAGGGAAACCCATCAGAATTACAACTGACTTCTCGCCTCAAACCATGAAAGCAAGAAGAACATGGAGCAAAGCATTCCCAGTGTTAAGGGACTACGGATGCCAACCCAGAATACTTTACCCAGCAAAAATGTCGATTATAGTTGAAGGAGAGAGAAAAATCTTCCATGACATAAACAAGATGATGGAATACATGTCTGGAAAACCAACTCTTCATAAAATACTTGAAGCAATTCAAAGGGCAGAAGAGAGGAGCAACAATCCTCAAACACCTAGGAAAAGAAACTAATAAAAACAAAACCATAGGAGCAAAATCAGAGGCTAGAAGTCCAAATGGATAATAAAGTGAAAGGAAGCAACATCCATCTTTCAATTGTAACCTTAAATATTAATGGGCTAAACTCCCCAATCAAAAGGCATAGACTGGGAGAATGGATTAGGAAACAAAACCCATCTATATGCTGTCTACAAGAAACCCATCTCAATTTCAAGGATAGGCACCAACTTAAGGTGAAGGGATGGAAGAAAGTATTCCAAGCAAATGGTACCAAAAAGAAAGCGGGTGTGGCTATTCTAATATCAGACAAAATAGACTTCAAAGCAAAAGAAATCAAAAGAGACAAAGAGGGCCATTACATCCTTATTAAAGGAACAATTGACGATGAAGATTTCACAATCATAAATATATATGCACCAAACATCAGTGCACCAAACTTTATAAAGACAATTCTTCAGGATCTCAAGGCACAGATTAACCCCAGCACACTAATACTAGGGGACTTCAATACCCCATTAAGTCCTCTAGACAGATCAACAGGACAAAGGATAAACAGAGAGACATCTGAACTAAATGACACAATACACCAAATGGACCTCACAGACATCTACCGAATATTTCACCCAAACACCAGAGAATACACTTTCTACTCAGCACCTCATGGAACATTCTCCAAAATAGACCATATACTGGGACACAGGGAAAAACTCAACAAATATAAAAAGGTTGAAATAATCTCATGCATTCTATCAGACCACAGTGCAATAAAACTCAATATCAACACCAGAATAAACCCTACAACCTACAGGAACACATGGAGACTAAACAACACTCTCCTGAATAATGAGTGGGTCAAGGAAGAAATAAAAAAAGAAATAAAAACATTCCTGGAACTGAATGACAATGATAAAACAACACAGCAAAATCTATGGGACACTCTTAAAGCAATCCTAAGAGGGAAGTTTATAGCTCTAAGTGCCCACATTAAAAAAACAGAAAGAGCACAAGTGAACGATCTAACACTGCAGCTAAAAATACTTGAGAGACAACAACAAATGAACCCTAAACGGAGCAGACAAGAAGAAATAACAAAAATCAGAGCAGAGATCAATGAAATAGAAACAAAGAAAACCATACAAAAAATCAATGAATCCAAAAGTTGGTTCTTTGAGAGAATAAACAAGATAGACAGACCTCTAGCCCAGTTAACCAAAAGAAAGAGGGAACAACTCCAAATCAATAGAATCTGTGATGAAAGGGGAAATATCACAACAGACAATGAAAAGATCCAGACAATCATACGGGACTACTTCAAAAACTTATATTCTACTAAGTTTGAAAACCTAGAAGAAATGGATGAATATCTGAAATCCTGGGAATCACCAAAGCTCAACCAAGAAGAGATCGACAGCCTAAACAGACCAATAGTACAGGAAGAAATCGAAGATGTAATAAGTAGCCTCCCAACCAAAAAATGCCCAGGCCCGGATGGATTCACGGCAGAATTCTATAAAATATTTCGTAAAGACTTACAACCATTACTACTTAAATTGTTTAGAAGGATACAAATGGAGGGACTTCTCCCAAATTCCTTCTATGAAGCCAGCATTACGCTACTACCAAAACCAGGGAAAGATACAACCAAAAAGGAGAACTATAGACCCATCTCCCTAATGAACACAGATGCCAAAATTCTAAACAGGATTCTGGCAAATCGCATACAGACTCACATCAAGAAAATCATCCACCATGACCAAGTTGGATTCATACCAGACATGCAGGGATGGTTCAACATACGAAAATCAATAAACATCATCAAACATATCAATGGACTGAAGGACAAAAACCACACCATCATCTCAATTGATGCGGAGAAAGCCTTTGACAAAATCCAGCACCCTTTCATGTTTAAAGTCCTGGAGGGAATTGGTCTGGAGGGATCATTCCTCAATGTAATCAAAGCCATATACAGAAAACCCACAGCCAATATCATCCTAAATGGGGAAATGACAGAAGCATTCCCCTTAAAGGTAGGAACTCGGCAAGGCTGCCCCCTGTCACCACTCCTCTTCAATATAGTGCTAGAAACCCTAGCTAGGGCAATAAGGCAAGAAAAGGAAATTAAAGGAGTTCTAATTGGAAAAGAGGAAGTCAAGCTATCCCTTTTTGCTGATGATATGATTGTCTACCTAAGGGATGCTAAGAACTCCACCAGAAAACTCCTAGAAACGATTAAGAGCTTTGGTAAAGTGGCAGGATACAAAATAAACCTAGAAAAATCAGTAGCCTTTCTGTACACCAACAACAAGCAATTGAAGAAGGACTACAAGGAGACCTTCCCACTCACAATAGCCTCAAAAACAATAAAATACCTAGGAACAAACCTAACCAAAGACACCAAGGATCTCTACAACAAAAATTTTAAACCCCTGAAAAAGGAAATTGAGGAAGACATCAGAAGATGGACAAACCTCCCATGCTCATGGATTGGGAAAATAAATATAGTAAAAATGTCCATCCTACCCAAACTAGTGTACAGATTTAATGCGATCCCAATCAAAATCCCCAAGAGTTTCTTCACAGGCTTGGAAAAAAAAATCCTCAATTTCATTTGGAAAAACAAAAGACCCCGAATAGCCAAAGCAACCCTGAGTGAAAAGAGCAATACAGGGGGGATCGCTATACCAGACATCAAACTATACTACAGGGCTATAGTCATAAAGACAGCCTGGTACTGGCACAAAAACAGACCAGTTGACCAATGGAATAAAACTGAAGATCCAAACCTGAGCTCATACAATTTCAGCCACCTCATATTTGACAAGGGGGCCAAGAAGACACAATGGAAGAAAGACAGCATCTTCAGCAAGTGGTGCTGGCAAAACTGGATCACCACTTGTAGAAGAATGAAATTAAACCCCTACCTCTCACCTTGTACAAAGGTCAACTCCAGATGGACCAAAGACCTCAACGTGAAACCCCAAACTCTGGAGGTGATAGAAGAGAAGCTTGGCAGCAGACTACAAGACATAGGTGTAGGAAAAGACTTCCTAAATCAGACAGCAGCTGCACAAGAAATAAGATCGACAATTGACAAATGGGACCTCATTAAACTCAAAAGCTTCTGTACATCAAAGGAAGCAATAAAGGAAGTGAGGAGAAGACCCACAGAGTGGGAGGAAACCTTCACAGCAGATACATCTGACAAAGCATTAATTTCCAGAGTATACAAGCTACTCAAAAAACAAAGAAGAAAGAAAACAAATGAATCATTCAAAAGATGGAGCAAAGATCTGAATAGAGACTTCACAGAGGAGGAGTTAGAGATGGCCGAGAAACATCTTAAGAAGTGTTCAACATCTCTGATAATTAAGGAAATGCAAATTAAAACCACTCTGAGATATCACCTTACTCCAATAAGACTGGCTAGGATCAGGAACATGAATGATACCAAGTGCTGGAGAGGTTGTGGGGAAAGGGGAACACTCATCCATTGCTGGTGGGAATGTAAACTTGTACAGCCACTATGGAAAGCAGTGTGGAGAACCCTTAGAAGACTCAAAATGAGCCTTCCATTTGACCCAGTCATACCACTCCTGGGTATATACCCACAAGACACAACTTACTGCAAAGATACATGCACAGCTATGTTTATTGCAGCTCTGTTCACAATAGCAAAAAGCTGGAACCAGCCCAGGTGCCCTTCAACTGACGAGTGGATAGAGAAAATGTGGTACATGTATACAATGGAATACTATGCAGCAGTAAAGAGGGACAACATCATGAAATTTGCAGGTAAATGGATGGAGCTGGAAGACATTATGTTAAGTGAAGTAACACAGTCCCAGAAAAACAAACGACAAATGGTGTCCCTCATATGTGGATGCTAGTACCAACAACCCAGATATAAATATTTCTCATGGAGAGGGAGGCATAGTAAAAGAACAACAGAAAGACTGCATCAGAAAATGGACTGAAATGGTGAATTGGAAAGGGGGGATGGGTGGGAGAGGGACACGGGTGTATATTCGATTAAGGCATATTTAATTGACGTGAGCTCAGCAAGTACCCAGTTTCGCCTAGACACTGTCTACAGGACACATGGTGTTTTAGGACTTAGTAAAAGTAAAAGTAAACATGTGTATATTAAACAACATTGGTTTACAGAATCTGATAAAAATGGTAATGCATCTGAATTAAATGGAGATATAATTCGCTGTTGCCCACATTTGCTTTACATAAAATCTGTAGAGCAAGAACTTTGGGATTGACACATACAAATGTTCTCTATAATTTCTCTGTTGTACAGTATCACCTTGTAGCATTCTCTTTAAGATGATTTAACGTAAAAATTAAGTTTGCTTCCCAAGTTAATCATATATAGTCACCCAAAACAACATGGGTGAATTTGATGAAATCTGTGCCTTGACTCCACCCTATAGTCATGTATAATACAACTGTCTTCTGGAGACTCATACGCTAAAAAAAAGGGGGGGGGATACAGAAAGACATGAAACCTTTTCATCAAACCCCTGCAATTCAAATCTTAAAACTAACTATGGGAAAAGATTTGTTTGTTCCAACAGGACAAAACGTCACCAACTTAACGGCTGAGAAAGAAAAGATACAGGTTTGCATTGAGTAGGATGTACCAAAAAGTGGCAACGGAAAGGCTGACCCGTCTGAACATTCAAAGGAAGAAAAGCCTCAGATTGCCATAAACATCGAACCCCTCTGTGGATCCTACATGTAACAACTAGTTATAATGAGTCCTAATGAAACTTACCTTCTAGGTGCCACAAAGGTTCTGATATGAGAGACTTCCTTGCCTTCCCACCCATAGAACAAGGAGAAATATGACAATGATGAGGTCGCTCCCCAACTGTAAATTGGAGACAACTATTGTAGAGGTAATCTCTTATAAAACCGGTAAAACTGCTTTCTTTAATTGACTACTAGACATGGGAACTGTGGAAGGGATTACTCTCTGTTCAGAACCAAATATAATACTAAAGTCCTAGGGCTATGCACTCAGGCAAAATATATTAATACAGGAGCTCTGACATCAGCAATGGATTGTTCTACCAGGTGGATGTTGGCCAGGGGATCCAAGGCCCCACAAAAGGTAAGGGCTCCTTGCCTCTAAGTTGGGATACCTACAGGAGGAGAGGCAATAAGACCCTGCTGCCGAAGACCTGACGTTAACATGGGAGGGATGTATTGAGACCACACATGCAAGTGTACAGATGGCCTCTGGAATGCCAGAGAGTGTTACCAAAGGCCACTAAACCAATAAAGCAAATATGGGTCTCCCTGAGTCAAGCAAGACTCCACCGTCAGCACCAGCTACACCTCACCTGCCTGGAAATACTGTGCAGCAGAGGCAGCCATGTGCCTGTATATCCCAAATCTAATTGGCTATTGGCTCTCCCCTTGGAGAAATAACCCATGGCTGATGCCACAAGCTTACATCCTCTACAGGTTAGGAGATGTTATAAGCCACAGTAAGACCCTGTCATATTTAACAGGGGGGAAAATTGTAATTCATGGATTAACATATCCAAACATGTGTCTATGCTAAAGTAACCTACCATAACTATTAGTGCTGCTTAAATACCTATATATCTAATTGCTTGTTCTTCATTAGTAGGATCGAAAGGTTATTCCTGGACAAACTGTCAGCCCATGAAAGGAAACAGCCAGAATTGACCAGAGTCCAAGTCAACAGCTCCAGAGAGAGTGGACTGTTTTACCTCTCATCCACCTGTGCCCCTTTTCTAAGCCTAGGGAACAACCTGCGGAAGAGGGGGCGTGGTAGAATGTAAGGGCTGCGATTGGGGTGAATGGTGAAACTACAGCAATGTAGTCTGGACACTCATTTGATCAACTTGATTGAACATACAACCCCTCACCCCCCGCTGGATGGTGGGGCTGTGGGGGTTTGGGCACAACAGCCTGCAAATTGGTTTCATATGAAGGATGCTTGTACTCATGGATCATCACTTATAGCTAAAAAATGAAAAAAAAACTGAGAGAAAGATGCAGGACAGTTATGGCAAAATGCATGATCTGGGATGGGGTGGGGGTAGGGGGGAAGGGAAAGGGAAATATGCCTGAACTGAATTGGAAAATGATGTATGAAATCACAAAGCATCAATAAAAATAATAATAATAATAAAAGAAAATATAAAGTCATAAAGCTATAATGTCATATTATTCTTGTTTGTAGAGATGTTAGTGTGAATAAGTTGAACATAGTAAAATTCATATTTCCAAGTACAGTAACACAATTACAGACAGTATGCAATACTAGTATAGCTAATACGTGGCTATATAGTTGATTTGTGTATTTATTTTTTAATTTTTATTTATTTTTATGTGTATGAATGTACTGTCTGCATGTAGGTTTGTGCACCTATACTATACTTTTTATTATTATGTTACTTTAGAGTGCTTTATTTCTACCCATAAAGTGAAGATTGCTTTAAAATAGTACACTGTGTCATATCAAAAACATTTACTGCATTACAGTGTTTGTTTTTTCTTGATTACCTTAAGGGATAACATTAAGTTACTGACCTAGGTCTTGCAAACATATTCCAAGAAATTTTCAGGATTAAAAAAAATCACTTATCAAGTCATTTCTCACAACATCCTGTTGTTAATCAATGCATGACTGGAAAGTTTTGTTTAAGCCACTAATTCCTTTTGTCCAGTCAAGAAGACAGGGAAATCTGCTCTTCTGGATATTGTCCTAGATCTTCAAAATCATTGCCAGCCATTAGATCTCAAAAAGACTGCAGTTCCCTAAAATCCCTGCCAGATGACTGCTGTATGATTTTTCCACTGGTGATGCTGGGCAATTAGGGAAAATGCTTCAAATTGAGCATCCTCATGGCCCCAAAGATCTGTGTACTGCTTGTGACTGCCTCGGTCCTGTCAATAAATTTCCATAATTCCTAATTCACCATGCATGCATGAATGATTTTAGTGTGATTAAACTTACTCATAAATTTGGAAAAAGCAACACAATAAAGCACCCCACACACAAACATCCTCAATACGATGCTCTTTCCTGAGATGGTCCACCCTGCTTCACAGCTTGTATACATTTGCTCTCTTGTTTACTTTTGCTTCTTTTTCCAAATAAAAGTCAGAGTGATTCTCTAACCATATTTAAACGTTTTTGTTGATGAAACCAAGAACCTGGACAGAAAGGGATCTGACTCCACAACAGCAGCATGCAGATACTAAAACACAGTCTGAATGAGAAGGAATGGAGAATAAAACATTTTAAAACTCTTAAAGGAGCTTTCACTTTAGTGATCAAAGTAGGTGCATGCATCATTTCTTCTTGTCCTACTGATACTCCTCTATATCAGGCATATTGATAAGTAATATTTGTCTCTGAGAGGTCTTATGCAACGCCATACATTTTTTGCAAGCATTGAAGGGAGTCTCTATGGGCGTTCTTGTTTTTGGCATCCGTTTAGAAATCACCAAATCTCTTTAAGGAAGCTTGGGCATGGCAGCCTCCTCTGGTCCATGCTCCTTTGTATCTCTGTACTTTCCCTTGGTTGTAGTAACCTGGCATTGCTAATATTTTTTTGTAACAGCACCCATGTGCATGGGATGCTAGGCCTACTGTTTGTGGACCGTTGCTTTTTGCTGCTTCTCCTTTTGTAATCTTTGGCATCAGCCTAATTCACATTCTGTCCACTCTATTATGTTGCTGCATGAATGCCTTCCCTGCCACTAGCTGATGACTTCTCTGTTACTTGACCCTGCAGAAACACTTTACTGACTTTTTGCTACAAAGCAAGACAGGATAATATATCTCAGTCAAAATATCTCATTTCTCTTTGCTGAATGTAGCAAAAAATCATTTCCATCAACAGCCACTGAAACATCCATTTGGAGAACTACTGCAAATGTCCTCAGAAAGAAGATCCTGGGCTCCAGGGATGTCCCCCGCTCCACCCCTGCAGCCCACATAAGCTCGCTGTACAGTGGTGGTACAAGACCAAGGGATTTCAGGCTCCAGTGATACCCACCCTTTCTCATGTAAGCTCACTGTATAGTGTTTCAAGATCAAGGGGTGATTTCCAGTTTCTGAAATGTGTTCTTTTAAGACAAACTTTAGCATGCTTTTTAAAAACTCCCATGGATTGGAGTAACTAAATAAATTTTGTACTGTTTTACAACTTCCATAGCCCCAGTTTAACCAGTTTGTAATGTTGTAATTATGATAAATTACCTTTGACCTAGGAAAGTATGTAATCAGTTTAAGTTTGTCCTCTTTTCATCCCATACCAGGTGGTTCTCCCCTATATCTTGTTATCAAGAACCTTTAATTAATACTGGGAAGCATAATTAAAACAAGCAAGTGATAGCTCAGCAATTTTCATGTTACTCCATCCCTCTTAGTTGCACCTTAGTGTTTCTTGACTTGGTTAAGTTTAGTTTCGACTTGATAGCACAAAGAAATATTACTTTTAACCTTAAAGATTATTCAGGTCCATTGATTATTGTTCTTATTTCTTCCCTTTAAGACAAGAATTATTTAAAAGCAATTAATTACTTTTTCTTACCATTTTAAATGAAAAACAGTAATGTTTGAAACATTCTTTGGTGACAGTGTGAAATTCCATTTTTTAAATAAATTTCTTGTAGCAAAATAGCAAGTGTCATTATATGGTTCAAAGAATTTACCTTTCGTTAGAATTCAGTGAAACCTGGTTTTAGTATAATGATAGATTTTAACAACAAATGGCACTCCCTTGCAACCACTTTAGTGGTAGACATTGAAAAAGGAATGAAACTATGCAATATTTTGAAAGAGTATAATTATTTATATTCAATACTCAAGAATAACAAAATCTTGGTGTTAAACCAAAAGTGACCAATGAACAAAGGAGCAACAACATGAGAATGATAGTCTCCAGAAGGAAATGGAAATACTAAAGAAATCACAGTATGAAATGAAAAAGGAAATTGAACATTCATCCAATCAACAGGAAAGGAAGGGGAAAAGCTTCAGAAGTAGAAACGAAGAAGCAGAAAAAAGAACATCAGACCTACAGGATAACATGGACCAACTAGAATGCTCAAGTAAAGATTATGAAAAATTAAAAAAAAACCCATAAGAGTGTAACAACCAGGAAATGTGGGACACTATGAAAAGACCAAACCTCTGCATCATAGGCATAGAGGAAGGAGAAGAATCCCAAGACAACACCATCGACCAGATCTTCAACAGGATAATAGAAGAAAATTTGTCCAAACTGAAAAAGACAAATCCATAAAATACAAGAAGCACATAGAACACCAAACAGACAGGACCAGAAAAGAAAATCCCCATGCCATATAATTGTTCAAACACTAGATGCTCAAAACAAAGACAAAATACTGAAATCCACAAGAGAAAAACAATGAGTTACATATAAGGGGAAACCCATTAGAATCACAGCTGACTTCTCAGTGCAAACTGTGAAAGATAGAATGTGGACCAAAGTATTCCCTGTACTAAACGACTTTAGATGCCAACCCAGACTACTATGTCCAGGAAAAATGTCAGTTACAGTTGAAGGAGAAAGAAAAATCTTCAATGACATGAATAAGATGAAAGAATACATGTCTAAGAAACCAATACTTGGGGCCAGGGGGAAGTCTTAGCTTCCAATTCAATGGAACGTTTGCTGTATCTCCTGGCAAAAGCACTCCTCCCATTGGAGCCAAAGCATCTAGACCAGCAGAACACAAGGTCGTGGGTACAGGAAGCAAAAAATTTCCTACTGGGTCACTAGGGGTGATAGTGAGTGGAATCATTCCCACTTCCACCCCTTGGTTCCTGGACCCATGAATTCTGGCTATAGGAGAAACAGTACCATATAGTGGACGCTGATTCAAAGCATAGACTGCTTGCTGGAGAACCTTGCCCCAGCCCTCCAGGGTATTGCTACCTAATTGGCNTTCATACTTTTATAATTTTAGTTAAGCACAGAATCATAACTAGGGGTCAAATAATGCTATTTCACACTTGTAACACCTTAGAGTAGTCCAAACGTTGTGTTTTTTCTTCTTTTCCTTGAGAGTCACATATTTGTCTTGCCATGAACATGTAACGTCGTCTTTGGGTAATTGCTATGATTAGTGTCATTGACTGAGATTCTTTCCTCGTCTATGTTCCAAGAGGAAATTAAATTTAATATTTTCAATGATTAGTCTATCTCCACCGTGGGCCTTTTTCGTATCCAATTCGGCTTTCAAATGATGGTACATATATAGTGTACATTTTAAAGTCTAGAAATCTGGGCATATGATTGAAGGGTCGGGATATATCCCAACATCCTCATCTTAGTTTTCTTCCAGTCCATTATAGCTATTTCATCGCTGTTCCTGGTGCCCCCGTGGATTTCAATGTACAATAAACACATACATGTATATCTCTTATACTTTTAGATTACCACAACGTACATCACTCCATCTCTATTGACAACCTTTTGGCCATATAAGTGAAAGTCTGCGTGATGAAGAGCGACAATTCTGTTTGTACTAAAAACCATTTCCTCTCATTTCTTCCTTAACCCAAAATTTCTTCATCCTCAAGGGACTGTTTGGTTTTCTTTTTTTTTTTTTTTTTTTTTGGGTTATGTGTATGAGTGAACTCCTGCATGTACGTTGGGGTCCACCCGGTTCAATGCCTCGAGTCAGAAAAAAGGCACGGAGTTCCTCTGGAATAGTTAAAGACAGTTCCAACAGCCATGTGGTGCCAGAACGAACCCAGGTCATCTGCAAGAGCAGTCAGGCTCTTAAACGCGCTGGAGCCATCTCTAGCCCCTGTTTGGTTTTCTTAAACCTGAAGTGTTTTTATCATCTCAGAGGATATTTTACTGATAATACCTGCTTATAGGCACTTATTATACCTCACACAATGAAAAAAATCGGTTTCTGTCTTTTGTAAATTATTGAACCAAAAAATGTAACAAGATATATTAAACAGATCAAACAGATATCATTCTGTCAGAATAGTTGGGATGCAAGTTATTCTCATTCTAAGAAGACCATTGGGAAACTGTTTAAAATTTTCAGAATACCTTTAAAGTTAATTCTACTTTGCTGACCTTAAGTTGATTTGTCATAAGAAGCTACAGAAGAGCAACCTCCTACTTCCCGATTGACTTATCATACAAACTGGTACATAACATTCTTTAGACAAGCCAATCTCTGCTAAAAATAATACTGTGTTATTGACTGGGTAGAATTCAAATAGTAGAAACATATCTCTGGACCTGCCTGTGGCTTAAATTACTAAATCATTGTAAGATGACTTAAGATGCTATAATACATCCCAAGTATTAATTTACTTCCTTTATCAAAATGTTTCATCATTTTCAATATGATTGGTTTTCCAAATATACCTTAGACAACATGAATAGCTTTTACAACATTGTCTTTATATCTTGCTAGAATCATAATTCCTTCAAACAAATTGATTCTCCAATTACAAAGCATAATGCAATTTCTTATTTATCCTTTGTTTCCTGATAGATGTTTTGCTTTATTATCTAGATCTTGTTAATATTCCATTAGGTAGTTATTAGTATTATTATGCTTTCTGTAAGAAATAAAGTCATCATGTTTTTCTAATTTTGTCATAGAGTTTATCAAGAAGTATTAATAAAAGAAATTGCTTTTTAACTTATAACTGGTAGAAAAACATTGTGCCAATTACATGTAAATTAATCTTATTTTATAGATAATGAATTTAACATAACATTTTGCTTTTCCATATAATCTTTTTTAACTATTTATTTAATTATTTATTATTATATTATTTGTTTACTTTTAGATGTGTCTCCCTGTAAGCCTCCACTGACCTGAGTCTTGTAGACGCAAGAAGTCCCTGAACTTAACTGAGATTCACTATTGTCTCTGCCTCCAGAGGCTTACCAACGCGCAGAAAGATTTTAATTTATAAGTGATAACATTCATATGTTTTTGTGTACAGTTATGTGAGTTTTAAATGATGCAGGGTTATGAAACCACCACTAAAATGAGACACAGTATAATCCCACCCTCATATGATGCACCTTTCTAGTCACTCATTTTCGCCTGCTGGCTGAGAAAATGAAATGGTCCTAGTGTTTAAAGGTGTTTTTCCAGAATACCTAGCACAGTCAATCTGAGACTATAACTTGTCCACACAATTTCTTTTCTTTGAGTTATCAAAGTAGCTTCCTTTGTTTCTCATGCAGCCCACATAATGTGTGTGTGTGTGTGTGTGTGTGTTGTGTGTGTGTGAAAATTCATCCCATTAATAGTTGAGAACATTGAATTGCCTTTAATTGAACGGATAATGAAAGTTAACTTAACAATCACATACATGTTTTCTTTGTGAAAAGTGAATTTCACATAATACATTCAGGAAGAGACATTGTTCTGTCTTCAGTATATTATCTTCAACTTGCTGGCACTGGCGAGTTGTCTTTCATTTCTTCCCTTCAATAATGTATAGGAGCTTTGCCTCCTCCCTCTCTTGGTTTCCAAGTGGCTTGATAATTATCCCCCAAATTACATGTGTATCCAACTCCTGCCTCTGTTGTCTATACTACTGTGTCCATATGTTGCTCATTTAAGCATCTTGTGTTTTCAGTTGTAAAGCTTTCACCTGAAACTCTTAAATCTATTTTATTTCTGTGCTGAGATCTTCTGTGTTTGTACTTGACTATATTTACGATTAAGTCATGGAGTATCACTGTAGTAGATGTGTTATAGCCTTCATTTAATAATTCCAATATTCCCCTACATTTTTGAATTGAAGATCCTTTGTTATCATTCACTTAAGAATTGTTCAATAATTTGCATTTTTTTGCTCGAATAATCTAGAATAATATAATATGAACTTAAAGATATTAGTGTTAAGGTGCCCATAAGTGATCCTCTCTCAGACTGTTGATCAGGTGCGTAACCTCCAACTGCACCAAAGAAATTCGTTATGTAAGATGGTGATTATAACCCAGAGCGCTTCAAACCTGGCAACATCAGGATCAAAGAGGCAGAGTGCTTACCTAGTAAGTACATTTTATCAAGCATGTAGCAGTGCAGGGCATGTGGAAGAGGGGTAAAAATTACATAACCAAAGGGTGATGACACAAGAAAGAGTCCGTAATATCTGGGCAGTTACTTAATAACCAGCAATAGTGCAGCATCGCAGTATTTCCACAAATAAAGCCGAGACAGACAAAATCTAGCAGGAAGGAGGTGGGAGGTAAGAAGAAACTCCTGTTCATACCCCAATGTCAGACCTGTTGGCATGTGATGGCTCTGGGGGGAGTCAGTATTTTTTTTAGGGTGAGACTTTTGGTAGGCTGACCAGGCTCCAGCAGATGAACACACACTGCAAGGGCAGTCTACTACAAAACTTTGACTACTAACATGGCATATATAGAAAGAACAGATAGTATGTGGAAATTGAGCAGGAGTAGAGGCTAGGAAGCATGAAGGGAGGGATCAGATGTGACCAAATACATTATACAAGACTTTGTTAAAAAAAATTCAACAAAAATTTAAAAAAAAAAAAAAAAAAAAAAAAAAAAAAAAAAAAAAAAAAAACAAAAAAAACACACAAAAAAATACACCATGGAGATAAAAAGCTCCACCTTTTCAGAGTAAATAAAAAATAGTCTGTGGACATGGAATAAATACTACATAGCTTGCTATTAAGTAACATAAAATTAAGTTCAGGAACATTCGAAAAAACCAGAGAGATATCAAAAACCTTAAAAATAAAGACAACCTGATATTATCCCCAATAAAAAGTTTTCTCTTATCTATATAAATGTGGTGGGTTTTATTTGTTCAATAATTTTGTAGCAGGCCATTCCAAGTGCAGTATATTCAGAAACCTTATATCGTGACTGCGCTTTTGTGAATTGATGACTAAGGTTGGCTCAGTTTCAAGACCTAGAGACCAGTCCCATTTGTGTCCTTATGTGTATGGTGACACTTAGGAGTCCATTTGGGAGTTGGGTATTGGCTTATCCTACAATTCATTTTCCAAAGCCTTTGCTGTGCCCTGTGCTCTATATCATGTACACCCAGGAAGGAGTGAGTCCAGGAATTGTTTTATTCCTAAGTAGCTGCAGGTGATCTACTTCTTGCATCATTTCTCTCTACTTATCAGAGACTGGCTCGTAAAGATGCCTCTTCTCTACCATTTGACCAAAAACATAGCAATTTCCCCATTTCAGTTTAAGTTTCCATTGTGCAACTACTTGTGACCACTACCATTATCAGCACGACATAGCAAGAGGAAACAGAAGAGAATGAGATCCTCTTCTTGGACATCAAGAACATATGAAACCCTTGTCTGATTCTTCTGTCTAGAAGCATAGAAGTTAAGTCAAACATTAGCTCCCCATGCTGTTAATGCACGGGTCTTAAGTAGGAGGTCTTCGAAGCACAGAGGGGAGAGAAGAATGAAAGAAAAAAACAAGAAATTCAAAATGGAGACTTCTCCAGTATCCTGAAACTCATGGAAGACCACTTCCAGATCCTCTGGGCAGCAAGACTGGGCTCACATGGAGATTACATTGCATTCAATTTTTCTTCTATTTGTTTGGGTCTTTTAGTGTCAGTAGCAGAGGTAATCCTGAGATAGCCTTTGAGCTTTGGGGTCAGGGGGCATGCCATTTGGAGATGAGCATGCTGTAGTCTCTTACTTTGTGCACACTGCCTAGTTGTGTGTCGTTATATGATTGCTATTTACTTTTTTTTTTTTTTTTGGTGTCTTTCCAAGACAGGGTCTCTACCTGCAGCCGCTGCTTGTCCCTGGATCTCACTCTGTAGACCAGGGCTGGCTTTGAACTCACAAAGATTGCTGGCCTCTGCTGAACCAGATCTAGATAAAGTTAACACCCACCAACGCCTGGCAGTGTGTCCCTTTTTTTTTTTTTTTTTTTTTTTTTTTTTTTTTTTTTTTTTTTTTTTGTTTTACTAGGGTTGTAGAGTGTCGGATAAAGTGTTACAGAGAGTTCATGTTCATGTTCAATGGTAAAAGAGACTTATGGCACACTTTTTATTATATGCATCGTATTATCTTCGGGGTTGCTCTCCCTTGAGCCATAATGACCTCAAACTACTATGCTTATTGGACTCGCAGTTATAATTTACCGCGAGGGCAATGATAGTGTGAGAGGGGAACATTGACATCTTTCAACGGTTAAATAGACAAGCAATGACAACTATTGCAATAGTCGTACATATTTCTAAAGTCAGTTGGCTAAAGATAATATTCTTCACTAGCTATATCAGTCGAGAAAAGAAGGGATAGGTCGAATATAGCTCACACTAGAGACATTCATATGAACCTAAAACCCGAATGAAACCAACCCAATTGAAAATCGAGCAGAGTGGTTAAACAGAGAAGATCCCAAGAGATAATAAAATTGTTTGCCAATAGTTTAAAAATGCAATTATTCCTGGCGGAGAGAGGTTCCTTCAGTGGTATCAGCGTCTGCTGTGGCTATGCAGAGGATGAGGGGTTATGTTCTTGTATCATGCATCTACACATTAGTCTAACAGCTAACAGTACCTTCCAAGAATTTCCAGGAGAGTCCCAAGTAGACTCTTTCTTCTGACCTCCAGGAGCCTTGTGCACCTCCACCCGGGTGCAGTTACCACATGGAGGCAATACCATCATACACATAAAAAAAATAATTAAAGGCAAAGAATTAGAAAAGATTAATGTCTGTAGTGGCACGCGGGTTTAAGAGAACATATGGCAGAAACATGAGAACTTCAATATGAGAGAATTTCAAACTATTATCCATCAGCCAGACTTGCTGAAAAAACTGTAAAACAACAATTAAAATTACTTGATCTATAAAGGAAGGGAACATTAACTTCACTGTTGGTAGGAGTGGAAACTGCTGCAGTCATTATGAAGTTTCCTAAAAAATGAATAGAAATATTCTAAGTCCATCGCATTCAAACCCCCTATCTCATGAGTGACTTTTGCTATCCTTGCTAAGAGACACCTGCTGGTACATCACATTGCCGGCTGCTGTTCACAACACCAAGAAATCGATTGCAATGGATGGCCATAAGACCATATGAATGAATAGATGAAATGTGGTGTGCATAGACCAATTCAGCTACAAAGAAAGTAAAATTGTGAGATTCACAGGTAAATGGAGTGGACTTGGAAAGTAACCATTTGTGTGGAGACCTGGACAGACAAAGCACTGCAGTTGCTTTCTCATACCTGCCGAGAAGGGAAATCGTTGGATATGTATATTTTTAAGCTAGATTAATCTCTGAGGCATTGGTGAGCAGACGTTATGATGGAGTCCTCTGTGATGTCCAGGCCACCCTGGCCCACACAGTGATTATAGGCCTACTGGGGGCGACTGCTGCATGGGAGATTTTTTTATATTTTATATGAGTTCTTATGGATTGGAGTATCACAGGAAACTGAAATAGATAAGGCTCATGGTGGAGTAGAATTTCAAGGAATGGGTAAAATTGAAAGGTAAGGTATGAAGGGAGTATATGGGATAATAGAATCAGAAGGGTTGAAATAGAGTTAGGGATGGGAGGGCAGGGTAGTAGAAGAATGCATATACATGAGGGACAGATAGAGTAACCTACCTGGTATCTTGAAATACCATATATTGTAATATCTATATTACAAAGAAGTTTTCTAAGTGTAATTATGGCATTCCTCTGCCTTTTTTTTTGTGAGGCTCTGTAACGAAGGACATATGTCTCCAATAACTATGGGCATATAACAATGACTCTCTATATAGAGAACTAGTGACCTGAGTTATGGTTTACCATTCTTGTAATTATGTATAGCTTCCTGAGTTCAGAACCATAGACCCCAGTATCTAGGCCTACTGCAATTTCGTTTCCAGAATTTGATGATAACTACCCCTTCTGAAGATACCATGTTACTTAGTCAGAGGATAGGTAGAAATCAAACTGGTACTGACCTGGATAGGCGTCCTCTCTTTGCTAGCTTCAATTAGTGCCTCCGGAAGTATGCGTGCATGGGAATGCCAATTGGATAACAGCTAGTCATCAGTATTCTTATCTAGCTGTGAACCCCAAGAGCTATAATAAACCTTTTTTAAATATATAGAACAAACCATTTAAACATTATTCTAGAAGGAAGCTGGTTGTGGTCTGTAGCATTTTTCATAGTGGAGGCTAGCCAAGTGTCCTAGTGACATGATTCATAGCAGGGCAGTTAGGGTTACAGGACCCTTTGTCTCTAAAACAAAAATAAACGTTATCTGGACAAGTGATTTCGCAAATATGACAGTCCAGGGGAACTCATTAATGGTAGCCCAAGCACAGAACACCATAGGTATTTCTATTCTGTAAAATACTTGTCATGAAAGGTGTATGTCTGTGTTTTTGTTGTTTGTTGTGTGCGTTGTGGAATGTTGTAATTAATTTAGTAATAAAGCAGGTACTGGAGATAATTCGTAGTATAATAAATTGTACTAGTATCAAAAGATATGGGCACTACTCTGATCTTCTTTTCAGAAAGCAAGTCATTCACATAAATTTGCTATCATTTGATTAAAGACATGATAAAATCGGCGCATTTGAATAAAATCATGACATTTTGTTTTTGAAGTTCACAACAATTTAGTGCCTGCTTGTGCCTCCTGTAACATCTGGATGTTAATACTGATGTTTTCTCAACCAAAATTTAATTGTCCTCTAACTAAAAGCCTCTTAGCCAAATACTTCTAATTTATAATTAACTAAATATAGTTTTTCCTCGAAAGTTTCATTTAAGTAATTATATATCTAAGAGTCTAATGGCCACATTAACTGCTTTCACCTAGTTCTGAAAACTCCATTAATAAATTAGAACCTATGTGGGGGAAGTTACAGCAAGTAGTGGTCTCATCTATTGAAAAAATACTTTTGCTGATCCTAAAGACTTTTGGTTTTGTGTGTGGTTGGTGTGTGTGTGTTGTTGTGTTATTTTGTTTGAACAACAAATGTCTGTGGCAAATAGAGTTCAAACATTAGCAATTATATTATTAAATTACCTTTTTAATTCTCACTCTTTACCTTTGACAACCTACTTAGTCTTGTGAAATTTAACTGCTTTCTCAAGTGAATCACTAGTTTATTTTGTTAGACAATATAAAGAATAGGGACGAGATTGAATGATTGTGTTTCTCTTCTATACTCATTTCTCAAAGAATGATAGAAAACTCCACTGTTTAATGGTAGTTTTTACATGGTGACATTTGCCACTGTGGTTTTTAATATGACCTCTACTTGGTGTTTGTGAAATTAAATCTACTCAGAAATAACTTACAGACAATACCATGTATACCTGTTTTAAATTTACACTCTCATATTTACTGAAAAATATATAAAGCATACAACCAAAAGCAAGACAGAGCATACTGCCCTTACCTCACAAATGGCTTTCAACCATCTTATTTTTACTGGTCTCATTCCATGGCAAACACTGATTGTTTCCCTTGTCATACTTTACTTTTGCCTCTTTAGAATTTTATGTACAGATTGTGTGCTGTATTTCTTTCCCTTAGTTTCTTTTGTTTACTAATTATTATTGTTTTGATCATATACCTTCTACCTTTTTTGAACCAAGTATATGCAAATACTTATAAATGACCCTGTTATAATGTGTCCAATCTTTTTGCTGACTGTAGGTTTTCATTTCTTTGTTGCTAGTTTTGCCAATTGAATGAAAACTCCTTCCATGTTCATTTTTATCGCTGTTTGAAGTTCAAGGTTGTTTTAATCAATATAACAGATATTGCTTTCCTTAATATCATTAAAATGTGGCTATTAATATATTTCCTTGAGTCTAGAGAGATGGCTCGTGGTTTGTAAGCACTGACATGCTTTGCCAGAGGACTGGGTTTGATCCCTCATCTACCACAATAGTGGCCAAAAACCATCTATAAGCTCCAGTTCCAAGAATTCCACATGGTTTCTCGAC
Organism: Rhizomys pruinosus; assembly: GCA_009823505.1. Lineage (NCBI taxonomy): Eukaryota > Metazoa > Chordata > Mammalia > Rodentia > Spalacidae > Rhizomys > Rhizomys pruinosus. The sequence goes on from VZQC01009117.1 coordinate 1,581,937, forward strand.
CTCTGTGAGCATGTGCAGGTCGATTAGGTTACACTGCTTGGATACACGCATGTGGCGCAGTACACCCAGTTACCCATATAAAATAAAAATAATATATAAAAATAGTTTTATTATTATATAATAAATAGTTTATGTGCTATCAATAAGTGTATGTTGATGTTAGGCGCATTCTGTAAGGGCTGCAGTTGTTCTCTGCTCTTATCTGTCTTCCAGTCCTTATTAGCAAGATCATTAATAGCTTTGTGTCAGTTTTGGTGTTCTGTATGGCATGTCTGCTTCATGCATGACATTGTTTCATAGTCTTGGTTGAGAAGCTTTAGCTCGATTTTTTTTCGTTTGGAACTATTTAAGCGTAGTGTTTAATGGTCATCCAACATAATAAATTTAATCTTCAATATTGAATGCTTACTTCTTTAGAATATCCATCAAGTTCCATTACTTAGCATTTTTTAAGACAAACCGATGCCCTCCTAACAATCTGGAGCCTTTCCCTGTTATACTCTGGTAGATCATTCTTCCATCTCGCCTTTGAAAGTTTTAATGATGATCCTTTTCCTGGTATGAGTTCCGATTTTTTGTGTTTTATACAATCTCTATCAATCTTTGCTCACTGCACAACATTGTATGCCATATTATGGATATCTGAATTCATTCTTTTGAAGAACGTGGGATCCTGTTTTGGCTAATTCAGCCGTTAGAAATCTATCTCAATCATTTACAGCGTGTTACACTTCTAGGAACTCCCCAAATAATGTTTAGTTAAGTCTCTCTGCTCTATCTGGTCAGGGCTTGCAAATTGTGAATCTAGAATTTTTTTCTGCCTGCAGCTTCCTGGTTGTTTTCTTGCCCTCAAGGAGTTTCATTGTACATATCTACTTGTACAGATTAATGCCTAAAAATAGACTCACAGCGAATCTTAGATTTCTGTGGAGCTGGTTCTTCTCTGCTACCATTTCTGACAAACACCAGTGTTGTCAGTGCTATCGCACACATACAGATGAATCTCTGCCTTCTGCTTTCAATTAGAATGTATGCTTATGCATGCTTCAATTATTTTCTTTTCTATGCCCAGGGCTCAAGCATGGCCCCAGTAGAAATGAAAGCTTACAGCAGGGCACTGCTATGCTGTCCTTACCTGATGCTCAGTCCTGAGCTACTTGATGGTAAGTGGCTAAAAACAGTTGTTTCATCTATTTTGTCCAGAAGTCTAGCTTCCAATCATTAAGGAAATTTATAGAAATTATTCCATGCATTCTATCAGACCACAGTGCAATAAAGCTCTATATGAACACCAGAATAAACCTGACTAGCTACAAGAACACATGGAGACTAAACAACGCAATCCTGAATAATGAATGGGTCAGGAAATAAATAAAGACAGAAATAAAAGTATTCATGGAATTGAATGAAAAAGACAATACAACACAACAAATCCTATGGGATACTTTAAAAGCAGTCTTGAGAGGGATATTTGTAGTCTTAAGTGCAGACATCAGAAAAAAAAAAAAACGGAAAGGGAACAAATAAATGATCTAACGCTACACCTAAAAACACGTGAGAGACAAAAACAAATGAACCCTAAACCCCACAGACAGGAAGCAATAACAAAAATCAGAGCAGAAATCAATGAAATAGAAACAAAGAAAACAATACATAAAATCAATGAATCCAAAAGCTGGTTCTTTGAAAAGATCAACGAAATAAACTTCTAGCTCAGTTAATCAAAAAAAGAAGAGAGAGCAACTCCAAATCAATAGTATTCATGATGAAAGTGGAAACATCACAACAGACAAAGAAAAGATTCAGACAATAATATGGGAATACTTCAAAAACCTATGTACCACTGAATTTGAAAACCTAAGAGAAATGGATGAATATTTGCAATCCTGGGAACAAACAAAGCTTAACCAAGAAGAGATTGACAGATTGACAGTTAAAACAGACCCATGATATTTGAGGAAATTGAAGATGTAATTAAAAACCTCCCAACTAATAAAAGCCCTGGTCCAGATGGTTTCATGGCAGAATTCTAGAAAACATTTAAAGAGGTCCTGCAACCATTGCTACTCAAACTGTTCAGAAGGATACAAACAGAGGGAATTCTCCCAAACTCCTTCTATGAAGCCAGCATCAATCAAATACCAAAACCAGGCAAAGATACAAGCAAAAGAAAGCTGTAGACCCATCTCACTAATGAATGTAGATGCAAAAATTCTCCACAAAATACTTGCAAATCGCATACAGACACACATCAAAAAGATCACCCATCATGATCAAGTTGGATTCATACCAGAGATGCAGGGATAGTTCAATATACATAAATCAATAAATATAGTAAAACACATAAATAGACTGAAAGACAAAAACCACACGATCTTCTCAATTGATGCAGAAAAAGGCTTTGGCAAGATCCAGCATCCCTTCACGTTTAAAGACCTAGAGGGAATCAGACTGAAAGGAACATTCCCCAAAATGATCAAAGCTATATATTGCTAACCCACTGCCAACATCATCCTAAATGTAGAAAAATTGGAACCATTTCCCTTAAAGGTGGGAATGCAGCACGACTGCCCCTTATCATCACTCCTCTTCAAGATAGTGCTTGAAACACTTGCTAGGCCAATAAGACAAGAGAAGGTAATTAAAGGAGTACTAATCACAAAAGAAGTTAACGGGGGGGGCTGGAGAGATGGCCTAGCGGTTAAGAGTGCTGACTTACAGAGAACCCGGGTTCAATCCCCAGCACCCACATGGCGGCTGAGAACCGTTTGAAACTGCAATTCCAGGAGAACTCCAGTTCCAGGGGAAACCGACACCCTCTTCTGACCTCTGCGGCATTGCACGACACGGGTGCACAGACCTGCATGCAGACAGTACATTCATACACATACAGAAATAAATAAAATTAAAAATTTTTTTATTTATTTTATTTCTTTTTTTATTGATGCTTTGTGTATTTCATACATCATTTTCCAATTCAGTTCAGGCATATATCCCCTTCCCTTCCCCCGACCCCNTGGCAGAATTCTAGAAGAAAACATTCCTAAATATAATCAAAAACATATACAACAAAACAAACAACCAAAAAAAAAAAAACAGAGGGAATTCTCCCAAACTCCTTTCATGAAGCACGCATCAATGAATAACAAAACCAGGCAAGATCAAGCAAAAAAAAGCTGTAGACCCATCTCACTATGAATGTAGATGCAAAATTCTACACAAAAATAATACTTGCAAATCGCATACCGACACACATCAAAAAGATCAAACCCCTTCATGATCAAGAGTTGGATTCATACCAGAAAAATGCAGGGATGGTTAATATACACTAAATTCAATAAATATAGTAAACACATAAATAGACTGAAAGACAAAAACCACACGATATTTCTCAATTGATGCAGAAAAAAGGCCTTTGACAAAAACCAGCATCCCTTCACGTTTTTAAAGACCTAGAGGGGAATCAGGACTGAAAGGAAATTCCCCAAAATGATCAAAGCTATATATTGCTAACTAACCCCCTTGCACCATCATCCTAAATGGAGAAATAAATGGAACCATTTCCCTTAAAGGTGGGAATGCAGCAGAATGCCCCTTATCATCAATCCTCTTCAACGTTTAGTGCTTGAAACACTTGCTAGGCCAATAAGACAAGAGAAGGTAATAAAGGATTAGTACTAATCACAAAGAAGTACCGGCGGGGGCTGGAGAATGGGAATATCAGGTTGCGTGCTTACTTACAAGAGGACTCAGGTTCAATCACCAGCACCCAATGGCGGCTGAGAAAACCGTTTTGATGAACGCAATTCCAGGAGGAAACTCCAGTTCCAGGGGACAAAAAACCGACACCCTCCTTCTGACCTATGCGGCATTGCACGGACACGGGGGGTGCAAGACCTACATCGCAGACAGTACATTCATACACATACATGAAATAAATAAAATTTAAAAAATTTTTTTATTATTTTATTTCTTTTTTATTGTTGCCTTTGTGTAATTCATACATTTCATTTTCCAATTCAGTTCAGGGCATATATCCCCTTCCCTTCCCCATTCCTACCCATCCCAGATCATTGATTCTGCCGTAACTTTTCTGCATGTTGTTTCTGTTTTGTTTTGTTTTCATTTTTTTTTTAACATAAGTGATAATTAGTTGAAGTACAAGCATCCTTCATGCTAAACCAAAATTTTGATGAGCAGTTGTGCCCCCAAACCCACACAGCTCAATGGGTCCCACCATCCAGCCGGGGGGCTTGTATGTTAATCAAGTGGATCTTTAAATGGGTGTCCAGTCTATATTTTTGTGGTTTCACCATTCACCCAATCGCAGCCCTTACATTTCTACCGTCCCCCCTCTTCCAAGATTGTCAGATTGTTCCCTAGGCTTAGAAAAGGGGCACAGGTGGATGAGAAGCAAAACAGTCTACTTTCTCTGGAGCTGTTGTCTTGGTCTCTAGTCAATTCTGGCTGTTTTCTTTCATGGGCTGCCAGCTTGTCCAGGCATAACCTTTCAATCCTACTAATGAAGCACATGCAATTATATATATATAGGTATTTAAACAGTATAATATATAGCCTTTAGATCCTACTAATGAAGCACGTGCAATTAAATATATAGGTATTTAAACATTACTAATTGTTATGTTTAAAAATTGTTTTTAAAAAGAAGTTATCCCTTTTTACAGATGATATGATAGTTTACCTAAGGGCTGCTAAAAACTCCACTGGAAAAATTCTAGAAATGATTAGTAGTTTTAGTAAAGTGGTAGGATACAAAATTAACTTAGAAAAATCAGTAGCCTTTCTTTATATCAACAATAAACAAGTTGAGAAGGAATATAAGAAGACCTTCCCACTCACAACAGCATCAAAAATAATAAGATACCTGGGAACAAACCTAACCAAAGAAGCCAAAGACCTCTACAACAACAACAAAAAAATTAAACCCCTGAAGGAGATTGAAAATGACATCAAAAGATGGAAAAACCTCCAATGCACATGGATTGGAAAAATTAATAAAATAATATATAGTTTATATATATATATATGTACATAAATATATACATACACATATCACTTGAATTGGAGGACTTTTTTTTTCCCTAAAGATGTCATGTTTTACTTAAGGAAGTGCTCGAAGTTTCCTCCTTGGCAATCCAAACAACCATTAATCCTGCACTTTTGCTCCATATTGGAGCCAGAAGGAAGTGCTTGAGGGTTCCTCCTTGGCAATACCAAACAACCATCAATCCTGCACTTTTGCTTCATATTGGAGTCAGACAGCAGCTGCACAGGAAAGGCCAACAGTCAACAAATGGGACTTCATCAAACTCAAAAGCTTCTGTACAGCAAAAGAAACAAGGAAGTGAAGAGAAAAACCCACAGAGTGGGAGGAAATATTCACCAGTGATAATCTGACAGAGCATTAACGTCAAGAATATATAAACTACTCAAGGGGCTGGAGAGATGGCCTAGCGGTTAAAAGCGCCAACTGCTCTTGCAGAGGACCCGGGTTCGATCCCCAGCACCCACATGGAGGCTGAGAGCCGTCTTTAACTCCAGTTCCAGGGGAATCTGACGCCCTCTTCTGACCTCCGCAGCATTGCACAACACAGTTGCACAGACCTGCATGCAGATAGTAATTCATACACATCAAAATAAGTAAATTTTTTAATTAAATAAAAACTACTCAAAAAACAAAGAAGAAAACAAATGACCTACTCAAAAGATGGAGTAAAGAGCTGAAGAGAGATGTCGCCAGTGAGAAATTAAATAAAGATGGCTAAGAAACATCTTAATGTGTTCAACATCATTAACAATTAAGGCAATGCAAATTAAAACCACTGTCAGATATCATCTCACTCAGATACAACTAGCTAAGATCAAGAACACAAAAAATACCAAATGCTGCAGAGGTTGTGGGGAAAGGGGAAAACTCATCCACTGCTGGTGGGAATGTGAATTTGTACAACCACTATGGAAAGCAGTGTGGAGAACACCCTTAAAAGACTCAAAATGAGCCTACCACCTGACCCAGTCATACCACTACTGAGTATATACCCAAAAGACTCAATCCTACCACAGAGATACATGCACATCTATGTTTATTGCAGCTCTCTTCACAATAGCAGAGGTGGAACCAATCCAAATGCCCCTCAACTGATGAGTGGATGACAAAAATGTGGTACATATACACAATGGAGTACTATTCAGTGGTAGAGAAAGATGGCATAATGAACTTTGCAGGTAAATGGATGGAGCACAAAGCCATTATGCTGAGTGAAGTAACACAGTCCCAGAAAAACAATCGGCCAATGATTTCCCTCATTTTTGGATGCTAATACCAAATCACCCAGATGAAAGGCAAGCTGAACAACATTATTGTTATATTCTGTTTATTTGAAAGCAACTATGTTGTTATAATGTAAATCTCTCAACAGGCTCTAGAATCCACCCACCACTTATTTGGACTCTGTAATTACTGTATATGGGTGGAGAGTATGTATCCATATTTTAGAGTGATGTAAAATTAATGGAGGAAAATGTGAATTCCTAAGCATAAAAAAAGACTGAGAGAAAGATGCAGGACAGTTATGGCAGAATGCATGATCTGGGGAGGGGTTGGGGGGGGATGAAAAAAGGCATATGCCTAAACTGAATCGAAAAATGATGTCTAAAATACACAAAACATCAATAAAAGCATAAAAATGATAATAAAAAAATTATTCAGCCAGACATGGTAGCACACACCTTTAATCCCAACACTCAGGAGGCAAAGGGAGGTGGATCTCAGTGAGTTCCAGGCCAGCTGGAGCTACAGGGAGACCTTGTCTCAAAAAGACCAAAGAAAAGAATTCTTCATAATGCAGACTGTAAAATTTGTGTCACAGAAAACTTTAATGCTGTATCAATAACAAAATATTTAATAATTTTTATAGAAGCCTAAATCTTTTTCATGTCCATTTTTTAAAAATTTTATTTATTTTTTGTATGTGTATGTATGTACTGTCTGCATGCAGGTCTGTGCACCTGTGTCGTGCAATGCCGCAGAGGCCAGAAGAGGGTCTTGGAATTCCCCTGGAACTGGAGTTACAGATGGTTCTCAGACGCCATGTGCATGCTAGGGATCGAACCCGGGTCCTCTGCAAGAGCAGACGGTGCTCTTAACTGCTAGGCTATCTCTCCAGCCCACTCATGTCCATTTTTTATTGAGGTATTTAATGAAATAAAAGAAGCAGGCAGACATCTGAGTTCAAGGCCAGTCTGGTCTACATAGCTAGCTCCAGGCAGGCTGGGACTAAAGGGAGATCCTGTTTCAAAAAGACCAAAAAAAAAAAAAAAA